>PVIH01021966.1:0-28360 GCA_004025045.1 Sigmodon hispidus | reverse complement strand
AGTAGTAGATGTGAATCATTTCTACCTTCCTAATCTAAGGAATGAACTAAACCATAGCTTATAAAACTCTGCTCTGGATTTCCAGCCCTATGGAAAGATTGAGTTTTCACACAGATATGCTAAAATGTATAAAATAAGGGTGACATATGGTGACTATTTAAAAGAGATGTCTTCCATAGTCTCTGACATTTGAATACTTGGTGCCAGTTAGTTTCATCTTTTTAAGACACTTAAGAGGCATAAGCTTTTTGGAAGAGTTGTGTCAGTAGAGGGGTGCTTAGAGTTTAAAGACTTTTGATGTATCAAGCCCTGTTTCTTTCTGTTTTGTGCTTGTGGTTCAACGTGAGTGCCCTTAGGTTCCTGATCCTGCAGCCTTCTGCCTGCTCTGATGTCTCCCCACCATGGTGAACTCTTATCCCTCTAGAACAGGAATCCATAATAAACCTTTCTATCTATAAATTGCCTTGAACATGGTGTTTTATTACAGTAATAGAAAAGTCATGAATGCACATGTTTATTATTATTATTATTATTTATTTTTAAACACTATTGGCTAAAAGGAAACAGTTAATCACATAATTCCTAATGATATCCACCATCCTCATAGATTGGTGCCCAGTGCAACTGTCGTCAGAGAAGCTTAAACAAGCAGCTGATGGAAACAGATGTAGAGGCCTATGGTCAAATATTAGGCAGAGCTTGGGCAGTCCTACACAGGAAGGAAAGGGAGGATTGTAGAACCCAGTGATGTGAGGTCATCACAAGAAAACCCAGAGAATCAACTAATCAGGGATCATAGGGACCCACAGAGACTGAACCAACAACCAGGGAAGCTGCATGAGACTAATGAACATATTCTTAACCTAGTTTCAGCACTGGGTCATGGAGAAATTGTGTATATTAATTTTTCCCCAGTATCAATGTGCCCCGGCCAGCAGGGTCTTCAGCGTGGACCTAGACCTGGGAAGGAAGCAAATGGAAGGCAGGAACACAAAGAACGGAAGGACAAGACAAATCTCTCTGTTCAAGTCCTCCCAAAGCTTTATTATTACAGTCAGTATTTAGACAGAATCTCTGCCTTGCAGGTAGCTGGGAAGAAAGGGGTGGGATGTTCAAAAGAATGTGAGAGGAAGTAACAGACAGGGTAGAATTGATATGGAAATCTATCTGTTATCAGTTGAGGGTCTGGGGAAGGTCATCTTGCTGATCTGGGAAGGTCAAAGAGAGAGCCTGAAGTCAAGGTATAGCTTAACAATGAGGGCATGTAGTCTCTGGTATTTCACTATCTAGAGTATAGGCTGCTGGCTAGCTGTGGAAGCTAATTTATAAAATATGGCTAAGTTGACTTTGGCTCCCAACAGCAATGCCTCACAAACCATTTTTAAAAGAGGTGAATTGAACCCAGCTCATGTCTATAATACTAGAATGCAGGAGGCTGAGGCAGGGGATTGCCATGAGTTTAAAGCCTGATGGGGATATGGAATGAGTTATAGGCTATCCTTGACTAAAGTAAGGCCTCTGGGGAGAAAGAAAGAGAGAGAGAGAGGGAGGGAGAGAGAGGGAGAGAGGGAGTAGAGAGAAAGAGAGTGGAGAAGGACAAATATCCAGACACAGACACAGAGCATTGCATTGACAAAATTAGATAAGCTGTAATTTTAATTTAAAATTCTAAGGTGATTATTTTAAGAGCTGTGGATATATCTAAATACAAAGATTTCAGATCACACAGTTTTTATTCTTTGCTTTCTTATACTTCTGAGAAATAAATTCTACAAGAAACTGTTCTAATTAAAATATTAATTATAGCATATAATTAGAAAGAATAATTGTCTTTTTCAATAGGAAAGAGACTAGGAACTATGCTATACAAAGTAGAGTTAGGTATCTGAATCTATTTCTGTCAAAAAGATGAGGAAAAACTAAGCTAAGTCCTTTTGAAAGAAAGAAATATACCCTTTTTAGAGTATTTCAATTTACCCTGTGAAGACATTTAAAAACATAATTTAGGTGAACACAATGGGTAATTCTGTAATATTTCTAAGAGTTAGCCTAATGTGGTCTTATGGTTGCTGAGGAAGGCTCTCTACTCCAAAAGGTTTTAAGCCAAGATTATGGGTTCTGCAGGAGACATTTAAGCCATATGACCTTGAACCCCTTTCCAAATTCTATGTTTCTGCTCCACATTATGAAAGATTACACTCACAGGACTACTAAGGTAATTTAAAAGCAGAGCCGGAGTTCACTTTCACTGGTCCAGGAGGATAGCCATGGCTATCTGCCATGCTGTGTTGAGAGGAAGTTCAGGTCAGCTCTGGATTCAGTAGGACTGAGCACTGTGACCTGTGAATGGTGCTTCACTGAGAAGAAGCAAATGGATGTCTTCGCTCTAGTGCAAAGGCCAGGTACCATCCTGACCTACCAAGGACAGCCAGTTTCATCTCTGTTTACTCAGATTTGGCTTTCCATTGTATCCCTTTGTTCTTTCTGTGCCTAAGTATATTTGGTTAACTCAGCTTTGAAATTTCAATGATGAATAGCCTTCCATGTAGAGAATTTTTTAAATTAACTGGAAATTATACATTTATAACTTAGAATAAAGCATGTGGCATATGTTGTAATGTGTTTTAGGATGACTTATGATTTGATTAAAGATTATAATGAACAATCAGAGGATTTAACTAATATAAAATTTTGTTCAAATTGGCCATTTAAATTATTGAAAATCTGTCTGGCTTCATGTTTTGGGAAGCTTTGTGTCTGACTTCCACATGCCCTTTGTTCTTTTTTAAGTTTGTCTGGCTTAAAGAAAATGATTCAACGTAGAGCTCAATTGCTAATGTGCTTTGACAATCAGGAGGCTGTATCTGTGGTTTTATCTGCAACTTCAACAGAGGTGATAAAGAACTACCATGGTCTGGAATACAAATTGATATATCTACCAACTAAGAGCACCACTTTTCCTGATTGGAAAACTTCAGAAACACAAAACTTATAAGTGCTTGTGGTTAGATTTTCTGAAGCAGAGATACTTATAGGAATTGTTTTGAATGAATTCCTAAAAATAATTCAGTGAGATATTTGACAATTGTTATACTGTTCACACACACACACACACACACACATATTTTAAAGGTACCAATAGCTATCAGTAATTCAGTTCCTATCAAATGTACAAGTGTTTCAAGACATTCAAAAATCTAATTTCCTTGAGGAATTATGTAGTTTTAATTTTCACACAGATGAACTTTCATAAATATTATATTTATATAATGAAACATTTCTTCATCAGTTATAATTATTATTAATATTCTCTCAACATTCCCATCTAAGAAAAGTCATTCAATTTCTATTATACATTCCATGTAAGAAGGTAGAGAGCATCTTTCCCTCTAGACATATTGTACAAACAAGATGTGTGTGCACATATGTTTACATATAAAAGAAACTAAAAATGGAAGAGAAAAATCTTTGATTTGAGTCTAGTGAAAAAATTCATGAAATTGTACAAGTGGGTCTATATATGTGGATTTTTCTTTTGACTGAAGGAAAACGCAGTGCCAGGTATGGGTTCTATCTCATGGAGTGGGTCTTTAGTTAAATCAGATATTGTTAGGTTACTCTCACAAATTTTATAACACCATTGTACTAGCATATCTTGGAGGCAGGACACCAATTTAGATAGAGCAAAGAGTGTGGCTGGGTTGGTCTTTATCCTTTGGCAGCAATCAGAGTAACTTCCTATACTTGAAACACTAGCATGTAGGTGTGAAGGCTCTATGTTGATACCTGCTAGACTTCTTCACATTCAATGACTGGTGTAGACATTGTTTTAAGCAATGAGGACCATATACTATCAGCCTGTGAAGAGAGATCCATAATCTTGTCAAAACCTTTGTTGTTTGGGGGTTTCCATTGGACTCATGTGGCTAGTAACTAATTAGGAGAAACCCATTACTGGTATTAGAAGCTTCATTTGATGATAAGAGATGTCTAGTTGGGACTCTGTCTCCCCAGTATTTTACAATTTTATTTAGATCTCCTTCTCTAAATACATTTTTAGGAAACTTATACTGAATTAGGTTCCCATACTAATCCTCAAAAGGCCCTTAGTTTTAGCTATCTTTCCCCATATTTCCTTTCTTGACCCACACTTCAAGCCTTCCTTTACCCTTGATCATCTCATTTTACCTTCCCCCATCAATCTCATATATAAATTTTTGTTAGCTTATAATTAAGTATATATATTATCCTGTTATCATGAAGTATATATCAAAACTACACAGTGAATATCAAAAACTACAGCATGAATATCTGAAAACATAGCCTGTCTTGCTTAAAAATCTTCCTGTGTTCCATGGATATCAACCACAGAAAGGTAAGACTATATACCAGAAAGGTACCACTCTTTGCTTTCAAGAGCATTGTAGCTCCAGGGAGAAGACACACATATAACAGCCAGGTGTAGGTAATGTGTTGTTGCACTTAGTGTATATTGGTGTTCTTAACAGGCCATCTTATTGCAACCAGGCAAGTGTTGTGGGTCTTAGGGAGGGTACCACTGGAAACCAGAGACTTGTGAGGAAGATACAAAGTAAGTAGGAAAGGCAAGAAGATGGGAAAGTAGAAATCACAAAAGAGATGAAAGCAACAAGTACAGAAGTCTGGAGATGAAAGGACATGGGGCCCATTCACTATAAGAAGATATAAGATGGAGAATCTCTAAAGCATGAGAGTCATGCCTATACCAATTATTCTGCTACTTCCACTTAAGAAGAGAGACAACACTCTTCTTTAATTTCTGCACCAGATGCAAAACCAAGATTCTTGACCTGCAGTAGAGTACATAGTAGGTAATGACTCGGAACCAAAGCAGCTCTTTGTTTCCCATTCAGAAAGAGCCTTGTTACTGTGTCCTGAAATACTCACAGATGAAAGCCCCACAGTCACGAAATGCACAAAGTTCTTAACATAAGCTTCTTAAAAATCTATTCTTTTGATCCGTCTCACAATCTACTTAAAGTATTTCCATGAATTTGTTCTTCCAGAGTTCAGTTCAACAATGGAGCTACCAGATCACCAGAAAAAAGTAAAACTTTTTAGGATTTCCTGGTAGTATTGTCACCTGCCCATCCTTAGCCCTAAAAAAAGTGAGACATCCACTGTTTTTGAAACCCCAATGTCTTCACTCTGCATTGTTCTCTTCATGACTCCCCAGATAGCAGAAAGAATCCTTCCATATAAGGACCTAGGCTGTAGAAAGTAATCACTGGGGATAAAGATGTTACAATCCATGGAAACTCTGCCCATGAGACCTATTACTCAGGTGTAAGTATCAGACAGTTCCAGGCATACATTGTAAATTTCCCCCTTGTACCATAACGAAGCCAGAGACCTCTCTAGGCAAAGTCATTAGATAAGCTTGACATTTGTTAATTTTGTTCATCCTTTGAGTGTAAATTTATGACATATATAATGATGCATGGAAACAAGAGGCTGGGGACAGCCTTTCAAACCTGTCTAGTTCTTACCTCTGTGCAACTGGAACAGGTACTATTGGCAAACACTAAGCAGAAATATTGTCATTTAATGATAAAGGTGAAGCTAAAAGTTACATAAATTTTAGCAAACTGCAGCTTCAGTAGCTTTTTGTTGTTTTAGGAGATAATGTGTGTTAGAGAACTGCATACTAACAGTGCATGATTTCCATGCAACTCAAATCTCCCCAGTAGGGAATGCTAGTCATAAAAACGCAAGGCTTTATTTGACAAAGAACTTCAATAGCCCTCATAAAAAAAAATTTTGTTTTGTTTTTTTGGACAAGGTAGCAATCATCTCTTGAAAACATGGATTAAATAACTCATATTCAATAGCTTTGGAAAATATTACTTTTTAAAATGAGGAGAAATTAGTACATGACTTGCCCCCATTCCAAGAGCATATGTAGTGTGATATTTTCAAAGAATGTTATATGCAATAAAAATGTGGTTATGTTTTAAGCATTACAATGAAGGTTTAGAAAAGACTTTCAATATATTTCCAAAATCACTTTGGATTTAAATGACTTGAACCTCCTTTGTTGTTTTATAGCTCCAGTAAACGCTTCCCCTTCTGGATATATCGACTTGACATTATGTCAATTGAATTTTATACTTGTACATTAGAAAATACAATTTGCATACTGATGACCTCAAATACAAAAGTCACCAGGGATTGTTTTTGGTGCACAATAAAGAAGACGGAGATGAGGCAGACAGTTGTGACATTGCCATTTGTGCCTCCCTGTTATTTTGAAAGAACTTAGATGGATTTGCTATTGATATTTAGCTAGCAAAATAATTATTTTTCTTCCTTTTGCAGTAAAAGACTCAAAAGAGCCATAAATCACATATACATATCTCACTATAATTTATGTGTGACTTCCTTAGTTAAAAGTTAATTTGTTTATTTATATATCTACTCACTTTTGTAATGCTATTGACTGAACTCAGGGCCTTGCATATGCCCTGGTTAAAAGTACACATGACAGTGAAGTGTAGTGTAATATGGAGTATGGTACAGTGAATTATTTGAAAGGAAATGGAAATCTCATCCTCTTTCCAAAGCTGAGTGGTTATTTAAATTTTTAAAAGTAGGCAGAAAATAAAGCAGCTAGCCTATCAGACAGTTTTATTCCTAGATCTTAAAATTCTTTACACACAGTACTCATATGCTTACAAATTTACATATAAACCTCTAAATTATAACACATGGGAAAATAGCTCTGTCATCATTTACTACAAGCTATACAAAATATATTTTGTATTTTGTGTATATATTTACATATATGGCATATATAAATTGCACTAATGGTGTATAAAGTCACCATCATTCTGAGATGGCAAACCAGCTCAGTGAGTAATGGTACTTGTAGCAATCCAATAACCGAATAACATCTCCAAGACTGGCAAGGTGGAAGAAGAAACCAAGTCCTGCAAGATGTCCCTCCCATCCCAGCCAACCATTTAAAAATAAATAGATGTAAATTTAAATTTTTAATGTGGCTAGTTTAAGATGTGGTATGATTAACTTTGAATTAGAATTAGAAATCCAGTGTGGTGGCTAGTAGGTCTAAACATCCATACATAAGAGGCTGAGGCAGGAGAATTACAGAATCTAGGCCATTCCTGGGCTACAGCATAAAACCCTAAAATCCTACCAAAAAATAAAAACAAACAAAGAGCACGATTATCAGAGCCTCACATTCTAGTATAGTGCACATGTGCGTGCGTGTGCACATATATGTATGTAAGCAGCTTTGCTGAAATACAATTGACATTCATAACCTGTGTGTTTAATGTACATTAAATATAAACTCATGTTTATATTTATACATTTTCACATAACTGTAATACTACAGCTTTATTAAGATCACGTGTCTGTTTTCTCCAATTTTCTTTTGTACTTTACAGTTTTGTTGGATTTTAGTTGTTTCAGGTTGAGGTTTGGGTTTGATTGTTTTTGTTTACAGGGTTGTTTCTCTTCTGTTTTTATCCAATTATAATTATTAACATAAGAGGTACTCATTTGACAAATTGAAAAATATTTTAAATGAGTAATGTATTTACATAACCCTATCCCTCCAACTCTTCCCATGTCCATCATTTTCTCTCCAATCATGGCCTGTCTCCTTTAGTTATAACTATTTCATGTGTATTTACATATTAATTTATAAATACAACCTGCTCACTTCATTAAGATTGAGTCACCGTTTATCAGGGATCATGTTCCTGGAGCACGCTGACTCCAGCTCTCTCTCAGCTGTTAACTGCCCACAGCTCTTCATCCAAGGATAAGGCCTGTGAGATTTCTTCCACCAGCATTATAGTGTCATTTAGCAATATCATTTTTTCAGGTCTCAGGAAATCATACTGTTGATATTTTGTATGTGTACTTTTTTGTCATATCTAGAAGATACTGTTTCTCAGCAAATGGAAAGGTCCTCTGGCTCTTATCTTTCTTTCCTCTGTTTCACAATATTTCTGAGTCATTAGTATAGGACTTGTATTACTGGTGTATCCAATGGTCTCTGTCTACTGCAAAAAAGAATCTTCTTTGATCATAGGTGAGAGTTACACTTATCTGTGTCTATAAGGATTAATATTTAAGATGCAGTTAAACATGATGACTTAGGAAAGTGGTGCCAGAAGGTTCAGGTTTAGGCTCTGCAGTCTCACGATCATGGATATTGAATTGCATTTACTGAACTGGGTATGAATTCCCTTATACTGAAGTGGGCATTAAGTTCAATTAGGTAACTTTTGGTTGCCCCCGTGTAAGGATTCCTGGCACTCCACGTACCTGAGCCAATTCGGCTAAGGTAGGATGCACCTTGTGTGGAAGCAGGCCCCTGGGCGTGGCTGCATAAACCCGTACACACCCCTTCTCTTAAAAGAGACCTTGCATGTTTCTGGGTCTTTCTGTCTCCTGATATTCTGTCCTGCTTCTCTGCTTCTGCACCTGCCTGGGAACTCTCTTAAATTAACTCTTGTGTGGCCTGGGTATTGTATATCTCTTCTCACGCGCGAAACCAACACCCGGTAAGTGTGACTATTGCACCTTTCAAAGTATCTTACCAGTGCTGTGATCCCTTAAATTGATACTGTCATTGGTTGGACACTCCCACAAATTCTGTGTCACCATTGTCTCAGCACATCTTACAGGTGGGACAAAAGTGTAGGTTGTAGGTTGAAGGTTTTGTGGCTAGGTCGATGTGCTGGTTCCACTGCTTGAAGCCTTGCCTGGCTATAGAAGATGGCCAGTTTGGGCTCCATTTTCCCCCATTGCTGGGGTCACTCTCAAAGATTCCAGGAATCTTCACTGCGCTAACTTTCCACATTGCCTCCCACGTGCCCCTCAATTCCAGTTTTCTTTTTCCAGTGTTCTCTCTCCATCCTTCACACCCCACCTAATAACTCCTGTTTCCATCTCCATCTGCTCTGAGTCTACTTGCAAAATCTATTCTGTTTTCCCTTTCCAGAAAGATTCATGCATCTCTCCACTTGATCTCCCTTTGTCACTTAGCATCTCTAGCTCTGTGGATTGTAGCATGGTTATCCTTTACTTAGCAGGCAATATTCACTTATAAGTAAGTATGTACCATGTTTATTTTTCTGGATCTGGGTAACCTCACTCAGGATGATGTTTTTTCTAGTTCCATCCATTTGCCTTCAAATTTCCTGATGTCATTGTTTAATAGCTGAATTAAACAATTAAACAAAACAGCTGCACTAACTTCACTGTGTAAATGTACCACATTTTCTTTATCCTGGACTATATTTAAATTGTTTTGTCATTTTGCTATTGAATTATATGTATGAATTATATAGTGGCTATTAACCTTTTTTCAGACAAAAGCATTCAGTGTTTTCTCTGATTCTATAGATTAACAATATGCTCAATCTGTATCAATTACTGAGGAGAACCTTTAGAGGTACTTTGATTTTTGTTATTTTTATGTTAAATCAATTGGCTTACTAGTTCTTAAACTTTTAAAGAATCCTTAGTTTCCTACTTGGATAAAGCCATGTCAGTTGTAAGCAGGGAAAAAAATGACTTCTTCATGAAGCAAATGCCTTTTCTTTTCTATTCTTATCAAGTCACACTGGATACAGGTTCAGCATTATGTTGAAGATAAGTATAATAAGAGAGGGTATATTAGCCTTCCTCCTTATAGAACTGAAGTCTTTAGTTTTTCTCAATCACGATGTTAAGTCAAAGATTGTTAATAAGGCCTTTATTATGTTGAGAAATATTACTTTTATACCTAGTTTATTGAACTTTTTGTGATGAAAGGATACTGAATTTTGTCAATTTCATATCCGCTGAGATGATTACATAAAATATACAATAATGGGAATAATGTATCAGACTTATTGATTTCTGAATGCTAAATGTGCTTGCATCCATAGAGAAATTAAGTAAAATTTTAAAATACTTTTGGTGTCATTGAATTTTGTTTCTAATATTTTGTACAGCATCTTTATTTTGCATTTGTGCTTATGAGAAGATGAATACAATATAGCATTCTACACAACAGAAGCTGAATAAATATTCTTATGCACACATGGTGCTTTCTATAAAAGAGTTGGCATGGCTACAAAAGAAAAACTTTGTACCTCAATAACCTTTTCTAAACAGATATTATAAACTAAAAGATGATAACTGAAGATAGCTGAATTTGAAAATTCAGAATTTATGTAAAAATTGAACCTCCCACTTTTGAATTGAGGTCAAAGAACAAATCAAAGAAGCATCAAAATACACCGAAGACTAGTGAAACAAAGACACGATGAGAAATTTTCAAAATATGAAGAAATCAGCACAAATGGGGAAGTTTTTGTGATAATTCTCTGTAGTAAGAAAGAAGAAATATCTGAGGCAAACTACCTAATTGTACACTTCAAAAAAACTCCAAAAATAAGAACAGATTAACAGAAGATGGTAATATCAGTGTAGAATTAAAAATTTACAGAGCAGAAAAATATAGAAAAGATCAGTAGAACTGAGAATTGTTTTGTTGTTATGTTTTTGAAAGAATAAGCAACATTGATGAACCTAGAAATTTCTTTTCCTAAGAAAAAGGGAGAGAAAAATCAAATAAACAATACTAGAAATAAGAGACATCACAACATCACAGAAATATTAGGATCATAATGACAATTATTAGACTATGCTGAGATACACACTGATGAATTGGGTGTCCTAGTCGGAAAAGATAACTATCTAGACACATATATCCTGCCAAGATTATATCATGAAGAACTGGAAAGCAGGAACGGGTCAGTACCTGGTAAGGGGACTGAGTCAGAGTTTCAAACTCCTTACTAAAATGAAACCCAAGACCCGATAACCTTTTTGGTGAATTCTATCAAACAATTGAAGATTCACTCGAATCCTCCTCAACAGTTGTTATTTTTTTGTTTTCAATTAAAGATAAAGAAATGCTCCTAAATTCATTTAATAAGGGAACTGGCACCAATGACAGACAGGCACACGCACACACACATGCACACATACACACGCATTCATGTGCACATGCACAACATAGACACACATATGTATGTATTACATATAAAATAAAATTTTTATATAAACATTTTTCTCTACAACCACATTAAGTACAACTGCTGATTAAATTTTGCAATGCATTCTTTCCATTTCAGTTATAAATATTGTGATATTTCAGAGATTTCTACCAAGATGGGATGAGATAAATGTAGAAACAAGGAAATGCTGTCTTCTATCTATAGTAATAGACCCACACGAGGGATGTTTTTCATACCTAGGTGTGTTTGTAGAGCCACTGAAAACTCTACAGATGGCATATCTGAGTTTCTCTTTAGGACAGTTATTTTACCCCGGTGAACTTCATGCAAAAATGTTTCCATAAGGCATTTTACACGTTAATATTTCAGACTAATAGGACAGGGCATTCCAAGTGTATTTGCTATTTGGACATATGTATGTACCTGGTTTCCCCTTGCCCATATGCATTTTTAAATTTGTAAGTAACATTGACAAGACTCTTGAAGTCTAGCAGGTCTTGTGAGGTTTGTCTCTATTACTACTCACTCCATTTTGCAATTAATTATTAACCACACATTTGCTATGTGCTGGGTAACAGGATCTAGAATATACATCGTAGCGTATGAAATTTTATTTATTCAACTGTATTCTCTGATGCACAAAAGACTTATAGCTAGTATTTGCTGCTTAACTAAGTTGTGTGTTTGTCCATTTGACATACAAGCGATGGAGACAGTGCAATACCTGATTCTTCGTGCTTACCGTAACAAGTCACAATAAATCCCCCAAATGATGCTATTCACTCTAGAATTTTTCTCTTTTGTACACAACATCATGCAAATATCTTAAGATATTTTATTTCTTATAGAACAATAGAAACCAATGAGTTGTCATTTGACATTTATTTGCTACTATTTAATTCCAAAAGAATTCAGTTTCCAACTATAAGATAAAAATTTTTAATGAAGAAAATCTAGCATCTATATGGACAGTTAGTGTCTGTGAATCCAAGCTCCTGCACAAGGAATTCATTCCTTTGTGACTGAGAGGTGGGATTTAGAGAAAAGTCTAATACAATTTCAGTTTTTCTTAGAAAAGATAAACAGTGCTGTATAAGTAAATAACCTAGAGATTTTGCTCTAATCTACAAATCTATGATTGAAAGGCTATTCATAGGTATTATAATTACTTGTTATTAGGTAAACAGTGTAAGTAAGCCTTGCTAATAACAGAGAGAACAACAGACAGATACATTTGTAAGGGTTTAGTAAGCAAATGCTCGGTTTAGGTAGTTTAAACAGCAGGCTTTTATTTTCTCAGAATTTGGAGGCTCCAAGTTCAAGGTCAAGAAGCAAGACAACTTTGTTTCTGATGTTTGACCTCGTCCTTGTCTGCTAATGAGGATCTTTTTCTGTTCCCTTGTAACAAAGAAGAAAATCGGTCTTACAAATCTGGCAATTCCTCTGTGAGAACAGCCTCCATGACCTCACCCAACCTCAGCTACAGCTCAAAGGCTGTATCTCCAGCAGCACCACCTTGAAGGTTAGCTTTTCAACATGAACTTGGCAGGCACGAATTAGTCCATACCAAAAATGTCAGTCCACTGTTTTTCTCTAGCCCATCAAAGCCAACTATGTTCTCCAGTAGGGTTGTGACGAGCCTCTAGATTGGAGCATGTTTAAATAGAGCTTTAAAGCCATGGTGTGATGAGTTCCTGAAGAAGAAAGGGCAGCGATGATTGTGAGAGTGTGGCTCAGAGGGCAGTGTGAATGTGGACAAGCACTAGACACATCATTGCAGAGCAAAAAGATTATCGTGAAGTACTGTGGCTAAAAAGTTTGATTCGTTAAAATATTTTTATACAAGTCTGCTAATTTTTTATTCCTTTGGCTAATTTTCAAAATTGTTTCATTGTACTTATGAAAATTAGTTCTAGTATAGCTACTAGCATTTGCTTGCCAGTGAGCTTTAGTGTTAGATTCTCCAAATTAAGGAACCAATATCCTGAAGCAAAGATATGTTCTCTTCAATCACTGTCATAACGGTGCATCAAGACAAGTAAAATTCCTATTTTTGCTATTTACTCTTAACTCAATGGTGGTGCTAACAATGGGCTGTCAGAATCATAAATGAAAGAACTGATCTCATTTCCAAATTAACTGGTACCCTTAATCTCAAAAATATGGCACAGAAAGAGTCAATGGGAAACAGAGCAGCAGGTGAGATAAGAATTAGGCAACACCTTTGTGAGCAGGCATTGCATAGGCATTTCATGTAAATAGTACAGGTGTAGAAAAGAGTGGAAAGAAGATGGAAATGCATAAAAAATAATGTGGAGGAAATGAGTTATGTGGCCAAGACCATCTGTGTGTGTCTAGTGTCTAAGTGCAGGCACAAGGCCAAATGCTATGGCTGACTACCCCCCTAATCTGCACAAAATGAGCTTATGAATTCTCCTTATATACTTTCCAACTATATCATTTCAATTTTATGCCCAACAGCCTTTTATACTTTCTACTAGTTGTAGAAAAATCACTAAGTCTTTGTCTTCTGCATTAGCCTGTAGCCAGTCTATCTTCTTGCCGTCAATTCACACTTATTGTTCCAAGATGTCCACTAGTCTAAAGGTCCAAAAGTTATTATTTATATGACATTCCTCTCATCACTTACTCAGTTTCTCTTCTTTCAGGTTCTGAGCACTCTCCCGTCCATAGAAACTTGGTACCCATCTAGTCTATGCAGTTGTATCTATCTTACTTGTAGTTCACTGTACAGTCAAGAAGCTTCTCTACTCTTCCTTATAAATTGTCTTAAGATGGGTATGAGGATGGGAAGAACTCATTCTCTCTAAAGTTAATCATTTTTGCAGGAATTAGGGAAAAAGGTCAAGGAAAGAAACCCTGTCAGTCACCTTCCCCAAATCTGACAAACAATTGCTATTTAGTTATTCATGGTTCCCAGTCTCTGCCCATGATATTACTTTCTCCCATACTCCAACTTTCTGAATTCATTTCTCTTCACTGAATGGGTGTGTTCCATGAACGTTTTCATTTCTATAACTGCAGTTTACCAGGAAATCTCCAGTAATTCCAATAAACTAGGCTGGTCTATCCAGCCACATGGAGTATTTTAAAGATATTTTTCTGTAACTCCTTTATAATGCCCAATGCTTAGGACTTGGCATATCTCATTGCTGACTTACCTGTTATCTGGTAAAAATTGTTTCATGGGTCTCTGTTGGAATATCATTTGCTCAAAGGGACTTTACCAGCCATTGCTTAAAATTTAGGATCTAGATTTCTGCTTGATCATAAAGAGCTGTGATTTTGACTCATCTTAGATCAGCAAAATAAGTATGTTTTATTTATATATGTGTGTGTACCTACATATATACAAATATCATTAAAATGTACAGGAACAAGGTAAATATATATTTCTATGGAAAAACATTATAAAGAACACTGAACACCATCCATCCCTCATTAGAACAGAGGCATTTATTAATAACTTCACCTTGCCTCCTTTTCCAGCAAAGCACAGACAGATGTCTCTCTACCAATGTTCGTCCACCATACCCTGAGGAATAAATAGAGTAGAAGCTTTATGAAGCTTGTCAATAACCCGACAGGAGAACCTTACAAGTGGAGGAGGAATGAAAATTTCTGTAAAGCATTTTATGCAAATAAAGCTGGTGTCCCCATCCATCACCAATGATACAAACCCCCATCAGTGTATAATGGCCACGGCCCTCTCATTCCTCCAAAAGGCTGATGCTTATGAAGTGCATCTTAACAGAATTATTTTATGATGCCATTTAGTTATCATTATTAATGAAAATGCTCAGAGCAGCTTATAGAATGTCCAATGGACATTTTTATTAACTGCACATAAATCTAGAAAAACAGTGCTCTGTTAATGCTACATCTTCATCTAGAGGCTTTTGTTCAAAGCCAAGCACTGTCTCAAGTCAGAAAGGCTCCTGAACCTGCACTCTTTCCCACATGCTTTTTAATACCCTTGCTATACAGAGCATTTCAAATCTTCACTGTGGCATTCTTTTAATCTGCATATCTGTCATATATATCATATCATATATACATATATATACTATTTAAGAAGATAAGAAATGAACATAGAACATTTTACTCGGCTATGATTCATAGTAGAAATCAATGGAAATACATGTGACCCATTATCTGCAAGAATATGAATTTTTAACTCTAGATAAATGATTAAGAGAATTTGGCTATTTCAAATGAATTCAAATGTCAGTTAATAAACTTGTCCTCTTATAATAAACACTGTTTTTTATGAGAAAACTGAATACTCCTGGAATTCCATTTAGCAATTCATGCAATTTTATCTGCTCATTTGTTTTGCACATCTGAGTTGAAAGAGGATTAAGGAATCTATTCATCTATACCTTGCAATTATTATTAACCCTTCTAAAGTGGATGTTGTTGTAATCTGAGGAGTTGTTTTATCAAGCTCAAGATCACAAAGCTCTTTTGACTGTAGAATAAAAGTCAGTACTTTTCATGCAGTGAGGAGTTACTTGAAGAGGCTATGGTCTTGGTGGATAGTATCACATCTTACCAAAGTTAGGAATGTGAGGGCAGAATTATAGGTAGAAAGAAGGATGTCGTGGCTGGAGATGAAGCTCAAGTTTATGTAAAGAACAATGGACCTTTGACTTTATTTAACCATGATGTAGTTTCAGGAGGGTAAAAATCAGGTTGTATGTCCTAATTTCATCTTGGCATTTGAGAACAAAGCAGTGATCTGGTGAAGCCAACATGCATTGAGTTTTCTTTTTTATGCTTTTATTTTTTTTTTTTTAAGTAAGCATGTAATGTTGTATTAGTTACTTTTCTGGTGTTGTAAAAAAAAATAACACAGTCAAAGGTGACTTAAGAAAAAACTCTTAACATTGCCTCTCCAGCTGCATGCAGCCATAGCATGTGTGCTCTACTTCTCTTCCAAAGACCCTCATTAAATAAGAGAACTTGGTGAGCTGGTGTCTTGGTGGGTCCACCACCTTGAAATGTAGTCTGAGAGAACACTTAGTTTAGATGAGGTCAGATGGACTGAAACACTAATCTTGGCCTTCTGTTACTTCATATTCTAGCCATATGAATTTTTGTTTGTTTCATTGGTTGGTTGGTTGATTGTTTTTATAAGAGGCTTCTATTAAAAAGAATGTTCTATATGCATTAATAAAACTATAAAAATTTTCAAAAATAATTTCCATGGCTCCCTGAAAATACATGGGTAGAAAAGTATGGCCTGGTAAACAAAGAACTAGAGAACACAAGTGTAAGTTTTGATACCAAGTATAACTAGCTCCATTCAAGTCTGGCTTGATCAGCGCGGCTCTCTGCTGTCCCTCATGAGATGTATCATAAGTCTAAGTGTGATTAACTATAAATCATGTGACTGTATTTTAACACTTACTATACAAAATATAACCAAGTCACTAGAAAACCAAAGAGTTTAAGTTTCCACAGACTTCAAAGAAAAGTGTTTCTACTGACAAATTGCAAATAAATGTGGCAGTGGTTTTTTAAAAATCTGCTTGTTTATTTATTTACTATTGGGGTGGGACTTGCCTGTGAATGCCAGAGGACAAATCTAATCAGGCAATTATTGTCTTGCACCTTGTTGTAATGGAGTCTCTTGTTTCAGCTGTGCCACAGACTCTACATTAGCTGGCCCAAGAGAGTCTGGGCCACCCTCCTTTCTGGACACCTATATTGCTGTAAGGGTGCTGGACTTACAGTTAGAACCACCTCATCTGCCATTTCTAGGCGAATTCTAGAAACTGAACTCAAGTCACCAGGAATGACAATCTTGTCCACTTAGAAACGTGTGTCTTTATGCACCAGGCCATCTTCATAGCAGCCAAAAGTAATGCAATTAATTACCTTTCCTTAAAATGGACTGATTTATTTTTGTTGTATAACTGAATATTACATGAAGCACCCTGGAAAATTAGATAAAGTTTGACCTTCAGTTGAGAACTGACCTGAGACAGATTTTGGATGAGGAAAACATTCCATGATGATTTATATAACTATAAAGAAGAAGGCTCTGTTCCTGCACACTGAAGTAGAGCCTGAATGGAAGTGGGATGTTGGAAGGTATTCAGACACATTCCCTCTTGGGAAAATAGATGAATGGGCAGACATAAGAAATTCTGCCTTTTATGTTTGGAGATATGCCAAGAATCAGGGCAGAGGGCTGCAAGCCATTGTAAGTGACAGAGCATGTGTGTGCTGGAAAAGAAACCAGAGCCAAGGCATGTAAAACAAGGCCAGCATGATTAAGTCACCTCTGAAGTATAGAATATACACCAGGCCTCAGAAACAGAAGCAAATTAGAAACAAGAAATGTGGCTTTTAGCCATAGTAGAGTAGACAGCAGGAACAGGACCAAACACTTCAAGTATATGTGATTAACTACTTGGAATCACATAACAAAACCTGATGTTTCTCAACAATGCACCATGCAGCAGGCCCTGTCACTCTACTGAGTCTCAAGTGTGGACACTATGCCTAACAGGTTGTTGATAAGCATAATGACTGCTCAGGAGAGATTTAGTAACCTGCCAAAGATCACTTAGTTCATACATCATAAATCAGATCCTTATGGCTTCAGACCTAATGTTTCCTTAATACCTGATACCCTTCACGGTGGATAAATGAATGAATGAGAAATAATCCATCTTTCTGTATGCTATTCTGTCCTCTTTGGCTATAGCTCATTTTGAAATCTAGTACCATATCAGATCTGCAATCTTGAGGGTCTGAGGGCCTGCTAAGCCCTTCAGTGTCCATTTGAGAAATTCTCCATAGCATTGTGGAGATGGGATTCAGCTTGCATAATATTGGGCACTAATTTCCTCTGACTTTTAAATCTATTCTAGCCAGTGCCACAGCACGTTCTTAATGCAATGAACCTCTTGTATGGGACACAGAAGAAGCCTGTAGGCCCTGCCAGGAGATCTGCTGCACTAGGACATCAAAGGTTGACAGGAGCCTAAACTTTACATAAAACTCCATGGAAGGGTAATAAAGCTATATCTAATATATTTTCCTTAACATCACAAGCTTTAAGGGAATTTATAGAACTCTTTAGGAAGAAAAGAAGGAAATTTAACAAAGAAGAAATTTAATTTTACTACCAATTAAGCATCTCTCTATTGGCAGAGAAAGTTCAGTCCTAATTTGGGCAGCATTTATTATTATGGTTATGTTGCATTAATATAGGTATTTATATGTACAATATGTATTAAGTATTTATACATTGTAGAATGACTAAATATAGCTAAGTGACATGTATCACATAACAGAGTTATTTTTATAAGGACATGTAATATTAATCCATTACCAATTATATGCAACCATGCTGTATAACAAATCACTTAAACTTACTCTAAACCAGCAGTTCTCAGTCTCTGAGTTGTGACCCCTTTGGGATTGAATATCAAGTATCTTATGTATCAGATATTTACATCATGATTTATAACAGTAACAACTATACTTACAAATTAGCAATGAAAATAATTTTATGTTTTGGGTCAGCAGAGCATGAGGTATTAAAGGGTCACAGAGTTAGGACAATAGTCAGAGTCTAATCTTTGATCACATCTTACCACTTACCCCAAGCACCTCCAGTCCATCAGAACTAACATCCCACTCTTTAGTTCTATACAATCAATTTTTCATACTGTCAGTGTGAATGTGAACTTGTGGAATTTCTCTTATTGTGCCTGGCTTATTTCATTTAAAAAGGTGCTCTTCATTTCATGCACACAGGGATACATTAACAGCCAAGTAGTATTTTGTTGTGTACATATATTTCATTCTATTTCTTTATCCATTTGCTGAAGAATATATAAATGCTTTTATAGACTAAACCGTGATGAAGAACAAAGTGTAGATACCTCAACAATATATTGGCTTCTTATCATAAAATATCCATTTGTGAAACTGATGAGCCACAGGGCAGTTATGCTTCTAAATTCATCTATATTTTATGTTTGTGGGTGCCTTGCCTGCTTGTATATATGTGCACTTCCTACATGTCTGATGCCCATGGAGGTTAGAAGAAAGCATTGAATCCCCAGAAACTATAGTTACAGATGGTTGTGTGTTATCACATGTGTACTAGGAACAGAACCTAGGTCCTTCACAAGAGCAGTAAGTGCTCTTAGCTGCTGAAAATCTCTCTAGCCACAAGGTAGTTCAATTTTTTATGTTTCTGAAAAGTATTTGCACCATTTGCTCACAGTGGTGGCACATACTTGCATTCCTAAGAACTATGTACAGAATACTACCCTCACTTGCTAGGCTGTACATTCTATATGTGTGTTTTGTTAATAACTATTATTTCATCTGGGAGGGTGTCTCACACGGCTTTTCTGTTTTACATTTCTCACATAAGAGGAGTGATACTATGTGGGATGTTTTGTTGTTGTTTGTTTTTTATTCTGTTTGGCTTGGCTTGGGCACCTATTGTCATTTACACAGAAATCTTATTTGGGTCCCCTTTCCATTTATAAATTTCTATTTCCATTTGTATTCTTGCTTTGGAGTGACTTGGGTTTCTTATGTTTTGGGGGTATTAACCTCTTCTCAGATATCTACTTTGTATATATTTTCCCATCCTTTGCCTTCATTCTCTGTTAATGGTTTCATTTGCAATGCACAAGGTTGTGAGTGTGTGGGTATGATTTAATCTGATTTATTTTTCTTTGCTTAAGTTTTATCATGAAAGCTGTCCTTTCCCTTGTAATTTCAATATAGGTTTAGTTTTGAACAGCATAAAACAGAATTTAAAAGCTAAAATTTTGGAAAAATATTTAGATATATTATTTATAGAATCACTTGATGTTTTCTGATCTGGGACTTAATTATTAAATACTTTTAGCTGCTTGGAGGTCAATGGTATTCTCTGTCAACCCTATAATTAAAATTTTTGGAATTGATGAAATTACCTAGTAGATTCTTTCTGGCCAGGGAAGTAAAGAGCTGGAACCTAAGTCAGGTGTAATCACTTTTATTAAGCTGTGCTTAGATGCTTAATAAAGGGCATAGATGTTGGCATCAGAAAGTTCTCTGACTGACTCTTCTGATGCAATTGCTTGAGAACTTGATTGGAAGTCCACAGTATAGAAATCCCAGAACTGCTGTGTGCAAGAGGTTGTGCTTTTACAGACAGTGGGTAAGTTGTGAAAATCATCACCCTGCAGACCTTGTACCGTGAGTATGCTGATATACTTGAGATACATAGAGCAATCACAGCCTTTAGCAAGGATATTCCAAATCTAGCCAAAGATTTTAACCAATGGTGCTGACAGATCATGATGTCTGTGAATTTGTCTATGTAGGCTTGACATAATCTTTCAAGTGGTTTATTTTCAACCCTAGGACATCAGATGAAATGGGAATTTTTTTTTTAGGTTACTAACAGCTAGAAGGGTACTACCAGAGTAGACTGCAATGTGAAAATATGGCCTCTTCAGGGATGTCTGAACAAATGTTTCACTTACAAGTGTTTTCACCATGAGAAATATCAAAGACTTCGGAGGCTGCAGAATACTGCATAACATATTAGCTCCCTACACAGATACATTTGGAAACATTTTCAAGACAAAATAAACAGACATGTTAGAAATGTGACCCAATCTTCTGTGTGAAGGACACTTGTTGGCATTATGAGAGTTAAAATGTGTAGATAGAATTCCACTCTGCTCAGCCTTAGTTGGGGAGACATGCAAAAGGTGACCAGAAAGTTTGCCATTGTACAGATGTGAAGACTCAATTGAGCTGAGGGTATGTGTCAATGAAAGTGAGGATACATGGTGCCTAGAAATAGTGAGGATCTACTATATTTTGAGAAAGAAAGTCTACAGCATTGCTACATCCTATACCTCTAGGCCAACACACACACACATGCTTGAAATCACTTTCTGAAAATATTATTTCTAATCAAAAAGAAACTTGCGTAGATATGGCTAATGGTTAATTCTTATCATCTCATCACACAGGAAGCCAAGGCAGAAGCATCTTAAATTCAATCCAATTCTGGGATATGTGGTGAGATCTTGAACACACAGACCACCACCACCACACACCTGCAGACATACACACACTGTAACTTTTATTTCCTTGTTAAAATGATTCAGTGAAAAGAAACCAATTGACTATAGGCAAATCAACTTAAACCACTGTTTGTCCTTAAAAGACTGTTGTAAAACAAAACATCATACAGTGGTCAAAACATTTCCTCTCTTTTAATGTACCTGTAGAAAGGACTTCTTTTCATTTCAGATTTGAATTTTCATGATTCTTGGTGAATTCACTTGCACAATAAATTTCAATAACCTTTGAAATTAAATTGAATAGGGCCTCACATTTTGAATTTGTGAGTTTTTTTTAAATATGTGTGTGTATGGGTTTATGCTGGTTTGTCTCTGTATGTGTATGTATCTATCTGTATTTCTGTGTGTGCACTCATGCATCTATCTGTATGTGAGCATGTGTGTGTGTTCTTGTGTCTATTTTTATGTGTGAGTGTGTGTGTGGCTTTGTACCCTGGCTAGTCTAGTACTCCCTGGGTTGTCATCCATACTGCCCTCAAAATCAGAACAATCCTTCCTCCTCAACCCAAGTGCGAGTGTTGGAGGCAAGCATCACCTGGCCTTATTTACTGACAAGTGTTAATAGCTTAATACTACTCTCAACTTCATAATACAAATACAATTACTTTGGTCACCGTTTTATTTATAAACACGTAGCTGGAATTTTGAGTAGCTGAAAAAATGAAAAAGTCACATAGTGAATAAAAGATCCCAAGTTTTTGCTGTCTGACTCAGTATGGTATACCACTACTTACCTGCCAATCTTGTAATATTTGAAATTATCAGATCATGTTTCCTCAGATATGGAAGAATGAAATTCTTCCTGATACCTATCACAACTCAAAATTGAAAGTACAAGGTAATCTGTGTGGCTCTGGTAGATTCTAGGAATTTCAAGGAGTTCATACTCAGACCTCAAAAAATCAATGAGTACCAAAGTATAGGCCTCACTTCATTAAATGATGCATATTCTCTGTAGTATATCTACAATTCATTCTATACAACACTGAAAAAGAGAAACAAATGCACACATCCTTGCTAGACTATTTTTGTTAGTTTAGGGGGAGGGGTTATTACTTCTTGGTTCTTGGTTTTATTTTGTCTACACTTTGTTTTTCTGGCATGTTTTAGGTTGTTGTGACTGGAAAAGCATGGTCTGTTTTCCAGTATACCAGCAAAGTGAAAATGGAGTAAGTCGGCCTATGAAAGTCACTATAGCAGCCCTTGAACTTTTATCACTTCTACATCTGTGTAAATGATGTACCCTGGAATGTCAGGGGTTTCTAATTGAAGTAAACAACCAGACAATCTCTGAGACTGTTTATATTCATTAGTCTTAAGTAGTTTTTGTTACATGGGAATTATCGTCTGCTCTGATATAGTTCTACTTTTTCAACTCTGTCTATAGAACATTTAAAAATTATAATAAAAAGATTATTCTTTTGATTCATTTTTGGTAACAAAGCAGGCAGCAAGTCTGTAGATTTCTAAAGGGAACCATATAAAAAAATTCACACCAGAAGCATAATCAGCCACTCTATCCAGCCCAAGCTGGCAAGCAATTAATTTTGCTGCTTAGATCTCCAGACCCAGTGATCCATGAACTGGCATTCACTGAGTGGTTATTTAAATCTAATTCTAAAACCCAGCTCAGTCCTTGTTCATTAAAACATGAAAGATGATGATGACCAGGAGATACCAGTCTGGGAGCATTGGTTTCAACTTAGGTTATCAAGTCACAAAAATGAATAGAGAATTCAGGAGCCGTAACCCCTTCTATTTCTGCCTCACTCTGTAATATCTGGAAAGGAAGGATTTATAATACCTGAGTATGTGTGTGTGGAAGAATTTTCTTTTTCTTACAACAAAACAAGACATTTTATTGTTTAACTTGGGGGGAACATATTTGGTGCATTGTCAAACAATTTCCAAAATCACACTAATTAACATATTTGTATCTTATATGCTTGTTTGTATGGTAGAGGACCATTTTCATTACCATGTGTACATGTGATTTTGAGTACTTGGTCCTACCATGTAACTCAAACTTAGCACTGTTTGACTAACATCTCCCTATTTCCCACATCCCAGAAATGATCCTATCCTGACTTTCTGTACTTGAGTGTGTGAGATTCCACCTGTAGGAGAGAGTATGCAAGATTTCTATTTTGGATGACATGCAGGCTTTCATATTTACCCCTGCTGTTGCATAAATGTCCAGTTTCAGCCCATATGTGGATAGCCAGCCAATCCAGCATGTTTTATTAAATAAACTGTTCTTTCTCCATTGTGTGTTCTTGGCACTTTTGTTGAAGATGAATTGACTGAAAATATGTGGATTTATTTCTGGGTTTTCTTCCTGTTTCTTTATTCTGCATGCCATTTTTGTGCCTATAGCTATTCTCAATGGTCTTCTTGACCTTCCACATCTGTGAGTTCTGTATTCAGGGATTCATCAACTAAACACAAGTTGCAAATATTTTGAAAAATGTCACATTCTCTTTTTCCTGTTATAACTACTCCCACGGCATTCACAGTGTGTTCGATGTTGTAACTAATGTGGAGAGGGGAGAGCTATGGTTTGATATAAATACTGCATCATATCATAAGAAGGACCTGACAGTATTGCTGATTTGGTATCTGAAGAAGACCTTACAGACAGTCTTTTATGGACACTGGAGACCAGCTGAAAATTTTCAAGTCTGATGATCTGATGCCTTCACAGTTGTTCTTCCTTCAGCTAATTGCACTCGTAGTTTCATATGAAGTTAAAAATTTTTTCCATACAAAGTGCCCTAGAGATTTGATAAGAACTGCATTGAATATATTAATAACCATGGATAGTATAAACATATTAATTTTAAGTAGTTCTAAGGAATGGACACTTAGATATTTCATTCTAGGCTCACTTGAATTTATCATAAAACGACTTAATAGTCAAAGTTGTATAAAGTGGTTATTCCAGATATAACAAGTGCATCTTTTTCAAGAAAGAACTCACTGAGTGTTCCAGAACAATTCAAAGACCCTGTGAAGGTACGGATAGCACCAGCACAGGAGAAATACAAGAGAATTGCCTTTTCGTTCTAGGTGCACACATTGGAAAGTGCAGTGTTTCAATCAAATTTGAAATACAGTCCCTAGGACTGCTTAAAAAAAACACCTAAGGATAGTAAATGCAGCAAAGGGACTGAGCCTTCCCCACATCTGTTTATTTAGCCTGCTGTCAAATTAATATGGGGCATCAGTCAACTTTGCAATAACACGAGATGCAGCCCCGATGTGAGGGTGCCACTTGTGTTATTTATGAAAAATGAGATGGCTGAGACCCTTCTTCCTGCACATGCTTCTCACACAGTAATTGCACAGTGTCAACAGGGCAGAGCAACAGTGCCCAATAATCAAACTATATGCTGCTAAAGTTAGAAAGCTTTAATCTGTAGCTAGAAACAGTCTGAAACATGTCAAAGGGTCAGTGACAGAACGTCTTTATAGAAATTACTAGCATTTCTTTATTTTTCTGCTTTGCCCAGAAGTCCCCAAAAGCCTTTTGAATATGAAAGCAAAATATTACCTATAAAATGTAAGCACAGTTGAGTTCAACCATGAGAAAAAGATTCAGTCTCTCAGTGTTGTCTATCATCACTGTTACTGGAAATGTTTGTTTTTCACATATCCAGATGTGTCTCTATGTATGAGCTATTCTCTATAAAAGAGAAATTGTGCTAAAGTGCAAAGTACTTCTATGAAACTAGCCTAGCTTTATGATTTTATTTCATCTATGAGCTTTGTTTTCAAAAAATGAAGGATCTAAAAGTAGGAAGATAATCAAGGATCTAGGTCACTCATAAAGATTACTTTTCCATCTGATCATCATTTAATCACTTTGCATAGATACTTTCTAGGGCAATCATTCTATCAATTATGGGATGCCTAGTGTGTAGGTATGCTAGACTTAGTAAATAAAAGCATAAACCATGCATTCAAATAGAAGCATCACATAAAAGGCAAATTATTATCTACCATAACTATGTTATACGTATTGTAATAGCAAAAATTGTTACATTGTTGGATATTTAAAATTCAGTATGAACTGACCACCCCACATTTTATTTGACAAACCTACAGAAATGGGGTTATGCTAAGAATCAGAAGGCACACAAAACTGAAATATGTCTACATATGTAGGTGATAGGGCTGTTCTATTTTCTAAGGTAACTTGTAAAGTCAAGAGTCACAAAGTGCAAGAAGCACTATGAGGGGAATGTGTGGGAAAACTGTATGTTGGTTGATTTGAGGAGGAGTGTGCAAAAGACTGGAAGTCATATCAGACTCAGCTTAATGCTCACTTCTTGAGGTTGGTCTTACGAAGAGGAAACTATGGAGCATACAAAGGCAATTTGAAGATATAATTGAAATTTATCCAGTAGTTACAGTAAAAAGTAGAAAATAAGATAAAAATGTATGTACAACTGATTTTATTATATTTATCTCAATGCACTACAAAACTATTGTTTCACTATATAATATTTATAAAAATTGTTTTTAATCTTAGCTATTCTGACAGATGTAAGGTGGTATCTCAAAGTTGTTTTGACTTGCATGTCTATGATGGCTAAAGATGTTGGGCACTTTTTCATATACCTTTCAGCCATTTGTAATTCTTCTGCTGAGAATTCACTTTTTAGTTTTGAACACCAGTTTTTAATTGGGTTGTTATGGTTTGGGGCTCTAGTTTCTTGAGTTCTTTATATATTTTAGAGATCAGTCCTCCATCACTTGTAGGAGAAGATATGGAATGAGGGGAACACTCCTCCATTGTTGGTGGGTGTGTAAGCTTGTTCATCCACTCTGGAATGCAGTATGGCAGTCTCTCAGAAAACTGGGAATCAGTCTCCCCAAGGACCCAGCAATATCACTACTGGGCATAAACCCTAAAGATGCACATTCACACCTCAAAAGCTTTAGCTCAGCTATGTTCATAGCAACATTATTTCCAGCAAGAACCTGGAAACAACCTAGATGTCCCTCAACTGAAGAATGGATTAACAAACTGTGGTACATCTACACAATGGAGTACTACTCAGCAGTAAGAAAAAATGATAACCTAAAATTTGCAGGCAAATGGATGGATTTGGAGAATATTCTTCTGAGCAAGGTATCGCAAGCCCAGAAAGATAAGCAGGGGATGTTCTCACTCACTAGTGGATTAAAAAAAGATGTCATTATATGTAAGCGCTCAAGGCTAGAACATAGCTAAATGACACAGCACTTCTCCTCTGCATTGAAGGCCTCTGGCAGGGGTGGGGTGAGGAAGGACTTATTTTCTTTAAGGGTCTGGTCACAGGGAGTTCAATTATGCTCCAGCAAGTAAATGTGCAGCATGAATGGGCTTTTTTGTAAATAGCAAGATCATAAGAGTGGATATGAATTTGAGAGGACTGATAACTGAGTTTGATGGGGTGCATGATGTAAAATCACCAAATAATAAATAAATACATATATAAAAATTGTTAATAAAATAGCTTTATTTTTTGTGCTACCAGTTCAAAATCATATGAATTTTATGTTTTGAAGGCATTTTAATCGAGATCAGCCATCTTTCAAGTAACGCATAGTCCATAATCAGTTAGCAGCTTGCTGGGTGTTTCCATAGCTGTGGAGAGTAAAGATACACTGATAACTGTCATCAGGGTCATGGACAGTGATTGCAGCTTCACCTTAGCAGTACTGTCATGTAAAAGCAATGGAGGCAGAAGCAAGCAGACATCTAAAAGGCATTCCAAATGCTGAGAAAGCTTAGAATCTGACCACCTGTGATGATATATAGAAAGGACTACTATAAGACAGAGGTGGTGTATAATTTATATAAATTATTTTGTGATTACTTCTGTGTGGGTAGAAGTCAATGAATATGTAACCTTTTCTGATGTCACCAAGAATACCATCCAAGGAGACAATGTTGTAGATGCCAAAGATTCTCAAGACACAGTGATGACATGTTGGGGAAAAGCAATGTTTACCATTCCTTCCTTTTAATTGTTTCTTTTGTTTGTTGCGCAATTACATCATTTTCCCTTCCTTTCCCATTCTCAAATTTCTTATATACCCTTTCTTCATCTTTTTCAAATTCATGGCCTCATTTTTTTTTATTAATTGTTGATGTGTGTATCTGTGTGTGTGAGAGGGAGAGAGATGAGAGAGAGAGAGAGAGAGAGAGTGTGTGTGTGTGTGTGTGTGTGTGTGTGTGTGTGTGTGTGTGTGTGTGTGTGTGTGTGTGTGTGTGTGAGAGAGAGAGAGAGAGAGAGAGAGAGAGAGAGATGACCTTGCTTTTCTTTATTACCTATTCAAAATCCATTATATTGCTTTATACTTTCAGGGCATTTTAATTAATACCAGCCACATATCAGACTTCTGATTATCATCACTTTAAATGTGACTAATCTCAATATACACACATAAGTACAGCCTGCTCAGTCTATATAATGTTACTTGTATGTATATTTTCAGGGCCTATCATTTGGTATTGCATAACTAATTAGCATTACCATTGCTTCTTGATAAAATATTTCACTTTCACCCCAGTTACAGATCAAAATACAGAAAGATATATTTTAATGCAACTGAAATGTCTTAAACTCCCATTGGTTTTGACAACCTAAAGCACTGGATTCTATTTTATAGAAATTTGTAAACTAAGAGGAAAAAAATTATGAGTATTAAAAGAGCAGAAAAAGTCTCCATCACTGCCACTACCACAGAATCAGAAATTTTAATGTGTTCCAGGAACATTTTTTTCACAAGAGAAATATTTCCTTATGAATCCCCGGGAAGACAGGGAGTCACTACATTGTTTTTTTGTTTTTTTTTTTTTTTTTTTTTTTTTTTTTTTTTTTTTTTTTTTTTTTTTTTTTTTTTTTTTTTTTTTTTTTTTTTTTTCCTTTATTTTGTACTTATTAAAAAAAAAACACAGTAAAAAGAATTTAAAATGTGGAAGAGTTAACAATAACTATATAGAGGATAAGAATGATAAGCATGGCTTATCAAGGGTAGACATACAAATAAGATTGCTACACCTATATTTTCTTTGTGTTCATCTTTCCCTCTGAATTTTTTTTTTTTTCCATCCCTGTATATCCTTATTCAAGGTCT
>PVIH01021965.1:0-28362 GCA_004025045.1 Sigmodon hispidus | reverse complement strand
TTCAATGATTTAAAATTTTTGTCAAATAGGTCTGTTACTTCTTTGGTTATAGTTACTCCAAGGTATTTAATACTGTTTGCAGCTAATATGAAGGGTAATGTGTCCCTTATTTCTTCTTCAGCTCTTCTATCTTTAGCGTATAGAAGGGCTACTGATTTCTTTGAGTTTATCTTGTATCCTGCTACATTGCTGAAGGTGTCTATCAGCTGTAGCAGTTCTTTGGAAGAATTTTGTGGGTCACTTATGTATACAATCATATCACATAAAAATTAAAATTGAGTATAACAAGCACATTTATTCCAGTGCTTCCTCATAAAAAAAACTGCTAGGAAGAATGGGTTTATAGAGCTAAATTTCTAAGTTTCATTTACAATGTTTATTTTTACATAGTAGATGATCAATGGTTCCTCAATATGATTATATGATAGGAATTTTGATAAAGAGTGAAATAACTGTATCTTGTTTTACTTTATGGCAATTTCATATTTTGTAATTAAAATATGTCACTTTCACATTTCTCTTTCATTCATCCAGATCTCATCCCAATATATAATTTTCTGCTCTAATAAACATATCAAAGGACAATGAAGGAAAATATTTTTCTCAATAAAAAATTCAATCTCTAAAATTTTAATTAAATTTTTAAAGAAAGCATGACTTCACTTACACCAACATTGTTGCACCTTGTCACCATGTCCTTGAATTCATCTTCATTTCCAGACCTTGTGCAAATTTTGTAGCTAATGGGTTGATATCGTTCCCACCAAGGCCTAAATGGATTATGAACCACAATATTTTCATTGGGTGGAGAGACCTGCAAATAAAATTGTTATAATTATTTTTGAATAGTGGCTTACTAAGTTCTCTGTGTTTGTTTGTTTTATTTTCTGGTTTTTTGTTTTTATTTAATAAGGTCATTTTTCCATATATCCCCCCGCTCACCCATACTTTTGTGTTCCCTATCCCTCCCAGTCAGCCTTCAGCCTCCCCCAACCCCATCCCAGATACCTTCCCAATAAAAGGACAGGAAGTAAATGTAAAGAACTAAATTATCTAGAACCAGATAGATTAACTAATATTACTTCTCGACTTGTGAACATAAAGTTCTATAGCTTCCGAACAACCAGGAATCTTAAATCAGACATTGGACATTGCAGGATTCTTGCTAAGATTCTACAACAAATTATAATAATGTCATCCACATCAAACATTTTCATTATCCAAAGAAATTATTCATTTGTAGGGTGTTATTGTGCTCCAAGCACATTGTCCTAATGAGAATGCTGTTTGATATAAACATAGTAAACTCTTCATTTAAATTGTGATTACATCTTACCTGCACCCCTCCAAATCCCTTAGGAGCTAAGTATCTTTCACATTCTTTAGCAATATCAACCCAGCGCCACTCAAACAGATGAACAATAGCAGTCCGTCCATATGCAGTGTGGGGGTCATATTGAGCCCAGCAGAACCCAATGAGGGAAAGCAGCAGAAAGAACTTCATTTTGCTTTGAAGTTGTCAGGGTTCTTTCTAGCGCCTATTTATATTCTGCAACATGTACACTTTACAAAGTCAGTGTTTATGAGTAAATATTTGCAGATAAGCTTTTTATTCATAATCTAAATGATATGTGCTGTATATGTGAACAGGTGAAAGCCCTTCAGAAACTCCCATGGGAAGTATGATAAAAATATGTGAGGACAAGTATTATTTGATTAGTGTATTTTATTAATAATATTAAGGGAGTACATCTTAATTCTGAAGCACTCCACTAAGGCAATGTAAATATATAATTGAGAAAATTATAATTAAGGCTGCAAGTATTTTTTTTATTTAAATCTTATTTTTTTATTTAAACTTTGTCTTCGTTTGACCTGATAATTTTGCAGTCAGTTTAGGCTTACTCTAAACAAATCATGATTGCCTCTATTCTTATAAAATGTCACATGAAAAGCCCAAAGTGAACAGCTTACTGAATATTATTTCTGCCATGTGAGGATACTATATATTAGCAAATTGATGGAGCTCACTAATTCTAAGTGTGTGTCCTTTGACTAGACTTGTAATACATGAATCAGAGCACCAAGACTAGCCATGTAATGTAGCCAGTATTTTCTAGGGAACATAATAAGTAATCCTTATGCTCCTCCAGATCTATTGAAGGTTCATGCCATTGATAAAATTGATACATAATGTTGCCACATAATCACTCTAAACAAAATGAATTATTTAATGCATTTCATGGATAAGTGAAGAATTTAAAAACATATTTACTTTCAATACCAGCTGCTCTACTTACTACCTGATTAGGAAGATAGAATGAGACTATTGGAAAGAAAGGGAGTGACTGAAGGGAGAAAAGGGGAATAGGAACTAAAGGAGGGATTGACTGTGGTCAAAAGTACATGATATACTTGAAAGAGCTTGAAACAATATCATAAACATGCGCTACTTCAAATCAAGCAAATATTTTTATTATTGCTATTAGAAATTGAAATAATAATATATCAAATTCTTTACTTGAATTTCTCCAATCCAAATGTTAATTGTTTAATTATTTGTATTTATTTTCAGAAACTTCTAAACATGATGCAGGTTAGAAAATGTAAGTATGCTCAGAATTTCACAAATGATGGTCCCAAAGGTTAAGCTGTAATAATCTAGAGCATGAACTGAGAAAAATGAAAAAAAAAGCTACATTTTACTTCAGTCTCAGTAATTAAAATGTTTAATTTTAATTTTTTTCCTCTACTTCCTCCAAACACTCTCATTTACCCCTCCTTTCTCTTTTTCAAATTTATGGCCTCTTTTTGTGACTGATTCTTGCTGTATGTCTTTATATGTAATACTCTTAAACTTTCCACCAACCAAGACCATGAAAACCACTTTTAAGTTGATTTGCATACACTTCAAAGTCACTTTTTAAAAGTAACTTACCTATTCTTATGAACTAGAAAATATAAATTACATTCTCAATGGTTGATATCATGTTTAAACAAGAAAGTACAAACAATGTCATTATCCAAATCCAAGGTTAACCTGATTATCAATCTAGGTAGTTGACATAATATTACTATTATCACTATATTGTTATCTTCACTATTTGTCTAAGTGATACTGTTATGAACTCATGCTCTTTTCCCACTTTCAGTGTAAATATATTAATATTCTGTCATTACAGTCTATACTTTCCAATGTCAAAATATCCTTAATTTCACAGAAGTACTTTGTTCTACATTAGAACAAACAATAAAGATCACCTATGAGCCATTATGTGCACATTTCTTCCTTTTTTCTTTTCTTCATTTCTTCTTTTATTTTTTCTTTTTTTCCTTATGTCCCTTTTATATTCTTTCTATATTGTTGGCCTTTTGAAAGCCTACTCCTAGACTGCCTATAGAGCATGCAAATTTTATGCACAAATGCAGTAAGAGCTATAATTTTTTTCTCTCTGAGACCTAAGAAAGAACACATATATGCTTTTCGATGATAACTTTCTCATTTTCTTCATCTTAAAAACATCATCTCTGAAATCTCTTTTACTCTCTCTCCTTCCTAGGTACACATTCTCTCTCCTCAGCTCCCTCTTCATACTCCCACCCTCTATATACAAACACTCTCACTCCTTACAGCTATTTACTTAGCTCTGCAAAGCTCTTTTTTGAAGCCAAACTGTGGACCATTTTATGTTACATTTTCAGGGTTCAACTCATTCTCATAACAGATTATAAATCAGACATAGTTCCACAGATGTCACATTGACTGACCAGTGAGTAAAGTTTGGCCATGCATGTAGTTCTTTCCCAGGCACATTGACATTCAGGACTTAACAATAGCAGTTAGTTGACTGAACCTTGAGTGTTTGGAGTATACAAAAAAAAAAAAAAATGCTGCAGGTAATATCTGCCAAAATTTTTTCAGTCTGACCTTAATTCAGCAGTAAACACATGAGAGTTTGATTTGTTATATTCTGCAGGGGCAGCTAGATTGTCCTGAATTTGTTCTTAATTCTGAAAATAGATGACTTTGCGACTATGAATACTTCTTGAGTCTATTATAAAAAATATTCTAGTCTGACTTTTATTCAACAGAATTACATAGTTAAGCCAAAATCATCTTTCTGATGATCTACATATGTGAGCCCAAAGGTGCAAAATACAATACCACTCGACTGTAAAGAGAAGCCTACAGCTGTGCATTTCAGAGAAGAAATGCAGTGGCACATACGAAAAATTACCGAGAGAAACAGCCAGTTATCTACAGTCTGTAACTTTCCAGCTTTGCCAAGGAGATCTTCTTATTAGAGAGTTGCTCATCTAGTAGATAAACTTTTTCAATACTAGTGTCTCCTGCTCGATACTCCTATGGCACTCAGCATTTCCTCCATCTTTGCTTTTATTAAGCATGGAAATCTCTCTTAATAATATGGATAAACTAAAAGTCTGAAGATAATGTAAGAAATAAGTAGTATTGTAATAATTTTGAAATAAAATAATTACTCATATTGATATCTATTCAGTACTTATAACAATAAAAAATATTTATAGCAGGCTGAGAACTAGTAGAAACACCTTATAGATATAGTTTTATATGATTATTAAATATCTCTTATCCATAAAAGGGGAGGGGAGTAACATAAAAATTGCTGGTAGATTATATGGCATCATGCAGAGTGTGTTCATACATTAATCTGAGTTATTATAAAAAATTACCATTTATAGAACATTAAATTTATTAAACTTGAATCATTTCTTGAGTGACCAATATTAATGAAATATTTTTAGATAAGATGTTTACCTATATTAGTGGTATGTATCTGTTGAACCAATGCTGTGGCTGAAGCTAAACTGTATCTGCAATCAATTAGTAAACCATTTTAGCTATGAGATGCACTTCCAATTTTTTTTTTTAGTACATACACAGGAGAATATACTTAAGAGAACAATTGTCAAAAGTACAAAAAAAGACTGTATGATAAAATATATATGTTAGGATCATGAGTAGAATTTATATAATTGGTAATGAAAATTATGATTCCTTTTTAAATTATTATTTGTTTATTTTTTAAAAAATAAATACTTTTATTCCATGTATTCCCTTGCTCTTGCTCACTTCCCCCTCCCAATCGCTCCCTGTCTGCCCATAGCCTCCCTCCTCCATATTCCCCCATCTCCTCCCTGAAAAGGGCAAGAAGTCCCAAGGTGAATCAACTCAGCATTCACTCCAGGCAGGTCTAATTTCCTCATTTTAATGTCATGTCTGAGTTAGGTGCTCTGCAGTGGAGAGTGGGTTCTGAAGTACCAGTCCAGGCATAGAAACACAGTCTGATCTCTTCCCTTGAGGCTCCACATACTGCCCATGTCAGTGAACAGCTGCCTATTCTTGGAGGACCTAGTTACTTTCTTAAAGGTTCTCTAGTGACTGTTTTTAATTCAGTGAGCTCCCCAGAGCTCCAGGCAGACATCAATGTGAGGGTTTTCCTTACAAGCTCTATCCCTTGCTCATATAGACTCTTCTCCCCTGCTCTTACCTGGACCAACAGCTCAGCCCAGAGTTCAGCCATGTGTTTCAGTCTTTACCTCTATATATTGTTGGATGTACATTCTGTGATGGCACTTGTAGTGCTTATATGTTTGACTATAGGGTAAGTCTTGTCTAGATAACACCTTCACTATTGTTTGGAAACATAGGCAGGGATATTCTGTGAGCTCTTATGGGTGATCCTAGCACCTGAATTTTTTCCAACACCACATTTACTTTTTTTTTTATTAAGATCTCCATCTCTTTTTTTCCTTCTTGTTCCTCTTCTCACACAATCCTCCCCTTCTCTCATAATTTGTTCCCACGTCTTCTTGCTTGCAACTCCTTATGCTCTCAATTAGCTGAGTAAGATCTTCGGAGATTTCTCTTCCTAGGGAAATCCCTGGACGTCTCTCTTAAGATCCTTCTGATACCAAGATTTTCAGGGGATGCATTTTTATACCTTGGGTATTCTTTATCACTATTAGGCATATAACGAAAGGACACACCTTCACACTCCAACTATGTTCATAGCAGCATTGTTCATATGAGCAAAAATCTAGAAACAACCTAGATGCTCCTCAACTGAAGAATGGATTAACAAACTGTGGTACATCTACACAATGGAGTACTACTCAGCAGTAAGAAAAAATGATATCCAAAAAATTGCAGGCAAATGGATGGATTTGGAGAATATCCTCCTCAGCGAGGTCTCACAAACCCAGAAAGTTAAGCAGGGAATGTACTCACTCATTAGTGGACTTTAGAAAAAAAGCAAAAAGCAAAGAAAAGAGAAAACAAAAACAAAACAAAACAAAGAACAGCAATGGAATATTTTTTTAGGGTGGTCAAGCTTGTGGGCTGTAGGGTTTAATAAAGAAAAAGGAGGGGGTGAAAATGGCTGTAGGAAGTGATCATGGTTTATTTATGCTCATTTTGTGGCAAAGCTTTGTTGGCCTCATAATCTGGAAAGCAGCAGAACCAGTCAAGTTTCCTTTCTTGTCCAGATTCTGTCAGCTACACAAGCAACTTTGGAGCAGTCAGCTTTTGGAGGGTGCAGGAAGAGATTGGGCAGGTCAGTGCTGGAAAAGGGCCAGTAAAATGGCACAGAATCCCCTGAAGTGTGAGCTGGAGGGCACAGCTCAAAGCTGGAACAAGACTGTGGCAGAGAAGATGAGCGAGTAGTCTGTAACTTTTTAAATAATTAAAAATCTGCTGTTGAATATTCATTAATGGACTGAAAATGAAGATAAGCTATTTGAAAGTGTAACTTTTCTTATGTGTTCATCTGGAATTTTTACATGCATTTCTTTCTCTTTTTTCTTCTCTTTCTACTCATAATTTCCACTCTCCCCTTTAAGTATCTCTACTACAGCAAATTTGGTTTTAATATAAGTAACTATTCCCGTTCTGACCAATTAATTTTGACTTGTTCATCTAAAAATTAACATCTAGTGATTTTTATTAGTAAATTTATTATGTTATTTAAGCAAGGATGTTCTTAAAACTGTCTGGCATAATATAAATAATTTTATTAGGACCTGAATATGAAGAAAAATAACTAAACATAACTATCTTCATGAAATGAAAAATATTTTTACATGTTTTCTAAGTTCTTCTTATTTTTACCTGTTGTTAAGCAACATGAGGAGTTAGAAACTCCATAGGTAAAACAATTAAAAGACTAAATATCTTTCCCTTCATGACACAAATTTATAAAGTACTTATTAATATGTTTAATGTGTGGAATAAAATAAAGAGTACAGAATTGGTGTTTGGCTATGGCTCAATGTCTAAGGCCTTTTCCTATGTGTTTGAAGACCTAAGTTTAGATACCAGAACCAGATGATGAAACAAAAGAATGGGTACATATGAGCTCTCTCTTAACATCCACACATTTTTTTGTGGAATATTCGTTATCATAGATACAAAAGCACACCCGAAGACACATCTTGCACACACAATCATTAGCAAAAATACTGAATAAATAATATGATAGTGATAAAATTTCTATATTACTCCACAAAAGCATCATTCTGTGAAAACTATAACACTTATGAATAAAAATATTTTATAGCCCATATTTTCTGCATTACACTACAAATAAGATATTTTCCTTTACTGTAATCCTCTACAGTGATTTAATGTAGCAAATAAGATAAATTGAAATTTTTTAAATTTGTCTCAGCCAGTGGAGACTTCAGTGTGGACCTGAAGTGGGGTGAACAAATGAAGGGATAGGAAGCATGAAGAAATGAGAGCAAGACAAAGTTCTGATCAAACACAGAAATTTATCTTTTGGCCAGCAGTTAAATAGAGACTCAAGTGGGGAAGACCATGTGCATGTAGACACATAGGGTGGGGAAATTCCATAGTCAAAAGGTGTTCTGATAAAACAGAATATATCGCTATGAAAATCTATCTAACAATTGCCTAACCAGAAAGGAGCCACCTGTTGTCTGGGAGTCTAAGTGGAAAATAGTAACTTGTTACCTGGGAAAAAACTTAACTCATAGTAAAGGGAAGGCTAACTTAAGCTTTGCCTAAGGGCCTGAGTTCTTGGGGTAGCTTAAGACAGAGGGGCTTTAGTCCTCAGCTCCCAGCATCTCCACCCTTATTAATTGGTTTTAGGTCCAATTGTGAAGTTTTCACCTGAGGGTTGTGGGTCTTAACTAGGGATGGGAAACATTGCCCTGAGATAAACATGAGAGTTTTTTTTTTTTTTTTTTTAAGATGGGAGGGCCTAGGCATTCTTCTTCATTGCTGCAAAGCTGAGAAATGTCTTTAGAAATCAACCTCTATGCAATCAGCATAAATTCACAGGGGACTCAGAGGCAGAAAACATGATGTTCTACTTGCAGTGTTTTTTAGGCTCACTCTGCAAGTACCCAAGCTGGTCATAAGCAATCTTGCATAGTTCTGAGTTCTATGCAGTTACTGTAGGAAGATCTTCACCTGAACCCTTGATCTGTAAGACCAAGGTAATAAAAACAGATCTGTATGAATTTATAGGCCAGGGTTCAATTTGTCACTTTATAAACAGAGTAAGCTTGCCAAAAAAGAATAAAATGATAAGCTGTGCCCCATCTCCAGGTCTGAGTTTAGACAGGGGAAGTCTCCATTTTGCCTGAAGGGAAGAAGACACCCACCTTTGACATCCAAGCTGTGTGCCCAAGAGCTTGGCTGTTCCCATGCTGTCATGGTGCTATGATATCAACCATGGTCTGTGCAGGCTGTGTTCTGCTGCACCACATTTTCAGACCTGGGTTCAGGGAAAAATCTTCAGCTTGACTTGAAGAAGGTGTGACCCTCACCTCTGACCTCTTAACTGTGCACCCAGGGGCTCAGCTGCTACGAAACTGTGTAATGCATTGACACAGATGAACACTTCCTAATTTATAACACCAGTAGCAAAGACACTAAGAACAACAGTCAATAAATGGGACCTCCTGAAACTGAGAAGTTTCTGTAAGTACAAGGACACAGTTAATAAGACAAAATGATGGCCTACAGAATGGGAAATGATTTTTACCAACCCTACAAGTGACAGAGAACCGATATCTAAAATATATAGAGAATTCAAGAAACTAGAGTCCCAAACCACAAATACCCCAATTAAAAAATGGAGTTCAGAACTAAAAAGGAAACTCTCAAAAGAAGAATTACAAATGGCCAAAAGGCATTTGAAAAATCGCTCAACATCTTTAGCCATCAGAGAAATGTAAATCTAAACAACTTTGAGATACCATCTTATACATGTCTGATTGGCTAAGATCAAAAACACAGATGATAGCCAATGGTGGAGAGGATGCAGATCAAGAGGAACACTCCTCCATTGTTGGTGGGAGTGTAAGCTTGTTCAGCCACTCTAGAATGCAGTATGGAGTTTTCTCAGAACACGGGGAATCAATCTCACCAAGGACCCAGCAATATACCACAGTTGGGCACACACCCAAAGGATTCACGTTTGTACTCCAAAGGCATTAGCTCAACTCCATTCATAGCAGCATTAATTGTGATAGCAAGAACCTGAAAACACCTAAATACCCCTCATCTGAGGAATGGATTAACAAACTGTGCTACATGTACATAATAGAGTACTACACGACAGTAAGTAAAAATGATATACTTAAATTTGCAGGCAAATGAATGGATTTGGAGAATATCCTCCTGAGCAAGGTATCATAAACCCAGAAAGATAAGCAGGTGATGTACTCATTCATTTCTGGACTTTACACAAAAGCATTTTTATTTCATTGAAAGATGATGGATGAATAAAGTGATTTAGAACACACACACAACACACACACACACACACAAACCCCACAGACTTCTGGCTTGACTGTAGTAAGGGTTGGCTTTGTAGAATTTTATGTCGGCCATAGTGCATCCGTGGACATTAGCTGTGACCTAGTGTGCTTTCTTCATCTGTAGCTGAGCCTAACCTGCCTTGAGGTGCCTTAGATCTTATTTTTTATGTTCCATGTATATTAGAAAGAAGAGATACAGAGAACAATTATTTTCATTATCTAATATGCATACACAAGAACAAACTAACTACAACTATTGTTAAATTTGAAGATGTGTTTATCAAGTTTCTCCCTTTAAGATATTCTCCAATGCTGTATCTTTTTCAGAAATTTCAATACAAATGTGTCTTTTATATAGAAATACATGTTGATAAATAAATAGATAAAAAATGATCTCATGAAATTCACAGGTAAAAGCATGGAATTAGAAAAAAATAACTCATACTAAGTAAAGTAACCCAGACTCAGAAAGACAAACATTGTATGTACTGACTTGCAAGTGTATATTAGGAATAAAGTATGAGATTAATAACCTAAAATTCACAGCCCCAGAGAGTCTAGATAACAAGAGAGTCCAAGGAGAGATGCATGGATTTCCCTAGGAAGAGAGCCATTATTCGGCAAGTGATCAAAGCAGATGCAGAGATCAATAGCCAAGCACTGAGCTGAGCTCCAGGTGTCTACCACAAGAAAGGGAAGTCATGATGGAGAAACACTCAGAGACAACTGACCTGAGCTCATGAATATTTATGAACTGTGGAACAATAGTTATAAAACCTGCATGCAAACTACTTAGGCCCTCTGCATGTGTGTGACAATTGTCTAACTTAGTCTATTGGTAAGGCTCTTAGCAGTGAGATGAGGATGTGTCCCTGGCACTTAGCTAGCTATTGGGACCTGTTCTCAATGCTGGATTACGTGGCCCAGGCTTTAGACAAGGAAGGAACTAGATGCTACTTCAAATTGATGCATTATGCTCTTTGTCAGCCCAAGGGAGGCCTGCCTCTTTATGAATAGAGAAAGAAGATGAGTGGATGGGGAAACAAGTAGATGGGAACTGAAGGAAGAAACAGGAGAATATACAGCAGGGAAAACTATGGTCAGTATGGAAAATAAACGGAAAAAACGTTAAATGTTAATTAAATGAAAAAAGGACAAGCAGTAAAAAAAAAAAACACTCTAAATTCTTGAGGAGTTGAACTGTCTGCCATTTGGGGAGAAGAAATTAGATATATAGTGTTGTAGAAAGTTTTTAGGGCCCGTTTGGCCCGGAGGTTTGTATTTGGTCTGCGGCGGTTTTTGTTTTCTAAAGAAATGAACATATATTTATATTATCTTTATATTGTTTGGCCTATGTCTCAAGCACATTATTAGTTAGCTCTTTTATCTTAAATCAACTCATTTTTATTAATCTACTTGCCACGTGGCTCAGTCCGTGGCTCACGTGTATCTCTTATATGTTTCTCCTCCAGGGTCGGAAGGTGACTGACTAACTCCACTATTCTCCTACTTGCCTGTCTTTGGATTTTTTATCTACTTCTATGATGTTTTACATAGGCCAAACCAGTCTTTTATTTATAGCATACAGAGAACATTTTCACCACATCTCCTCTTTTCTGTCTAATCAAAAAGGAAGGTTTAATTTTTATATAGTAAAATTATAACAGAATAGTTTTTAAGCAGAAATTATAGTCATAATAATTATTCTATTTGTAATTAATAAACTTTAGGAAAATATTTTATCGTCTATTTTATCTTTGTGAGTTTTAAGTTTTATATTTAATATATTTTTTAAATTAAAAAGAATTACATCTATAATTATTAAATTTTTAATTACATCAAAAACTATAGAAGGATATAATATTATTTAAATAAACAGGAAGTGTAAGAAACTTTTAAAGTTTAGAAAATGACAGAGATGACACTTATCTGCCTGGACAGTCACTTCAAGTTTTTTTGTGATAGGGTATCATCTTTAGCCTTTATGGTCCAAACTCTTTGGCATATCTTTTAGTGATGTAGGAAATTTGTTACAGTCTATTAGTCGCTTTTTTGTATGTCTTGAAGAATGTCTGGCAATTTTTTTTTTTTTTTTTTGTAAAGCAGGAAAGTGAAGGACTATCTCGGGGCTTATTTTGTCAAAGTTTAGAGGTCATTATTTTATAGATCTTGTATATCTAGTTTATATAGCATATTACTAAGTAGTTAATATCAGAACAGTTTTTTGTCTAGTGGCTAACTGTTGCCACAAAATAAATTATAGATGAAGATTTTTTAATGTCTATCACTTTTTGGAAATATATTGGTGTTGTCAGGAGTAGACTTGTCTTATTGTTTAGAAAAGTCTAAGTTTTTAAAATAATTTAAATGTCATATTTTGTATGTCTTTGAAGTGTTTGAAGACTATTTATCTAATTGAAATATATTTTTGTATATTTATAAAAACTTAACATGATTATAAGTATGGTTATCATAGATGACTATTAATTTGCATTTTTAATTATATATTATAATTTGAAATGAGTTATATCAGCATCATATTTTAATCAAGACTAGAAAAATATATAGCATAACAAAATTGATTTTAATATATATTAATAAATTAAAATTTATTTATCTTCTTTAATCAGATGTTTCGCCAGTAGATGTCTCAACCACATTCAATGTCTTACTTTGTGGAGCCAGGTAGGTTCCTCTGAGATCTGTTGCTCAGCTGCCAAATCAAGTCAATAAGCTGGAGGCATGAAAAGTGAAACTGGACTCAGGAAGTCAGAATAAGACCTGCTAGCCTGGGGTGCTAGACACTGAGGGCTGGCACTGGTCAATAAAATGGCTGGCAACAGCTGCTCCAGAGAAGTCTAAGTGACCTATGTCTCTTTTGTTTAACACTTGGAAGACCAAGTGTGGAGCATTGAATCTGAAGTAAGTCCAGGATTTACAATGAGACCCAAAATTTATACATAAATAAAAATTAAAAAGAAAAATCTGGGTGTTCATAATCATGTATCTACTAAAATGGTGGAAATCTAAAGTTTTCCTATTTATACAACTTAGTATGTAGAGTTGTTACATTTTTTTTAGATATATATATGTATGTAGTTATGATTTGGTGTTTTTACATCATGTACCCCATTAAATTTAGGTATCAGGCCTCTCAGTATCATGCCCACTCTTATGATCTTCCCATTTACAAAACTGCCCGTTCATGCTGCTCATTTGCCTAGTGGAGCAAAATTAAACTCCCTGTGGCCAGACCCTTAAAGAAAACAATTGTGTCCTTGTCCACCCCTCTGCCAGAATTCATCAATGCAGAAGTGAGGTATTGTGTCATTTAGTTATGTTCTGATCTTGAGTTCTTGTATACAATGACATCTGTCTCTTTTTATATTTTTTTAAAGTCCACTAATGAGCGAGTACATCCCCTGTTCTATTTCTGAGACTGTGATACCTCACTCAGGAGGATATTCTTTATATTCACCCATTTGTATGCAAATTTTAGGATATCAATTTTTCTTACTGCTGAGTAGTACTCCACTGTGGAGATGTACCTCAGCTTGTCAATCCATTCGTCAGATGAGGGACATTTAGGTTGTTTCCAGGGTCTTGCTATTATAAACAATGCTGCTATCAACATATTTAAGCCAATGATTTTGGGATGCTAATGTGCATCTTTAGGGTATATGCACAGTAGTGGTATTGCTGGCTGCATGGGGAGATTGGTTCCCAGTTTTCTGACAAACCTCCATACTGCATTCCAGAGTGGCTGAACAAGCTTACACTCCCACCAACTATAGAGGAGTGTTTCCCTTCCTATGCAACCTCCCCAGCGTAGGCTGTCATCTGTGTTTTTGATCTTAGTCAGTCTGACGGGTGTAAGGTGGTATCTCAAAGCTGTTTTGATGTGCATTTCTCTGATGACTAAAGATGTTGAGCTTTTTTCAAGTGCCTTTCAGCCACTTGAAATTGTAATTCTTCTGCTGAGAATTCCCTTTTTAGTTCTGAATCCCATTTTTTTAATTGGGTAATTGAAGGTTTTGGACTGTAGTTTCTTGATTTCTGCATATATTTTCGACATCAGTCCTTTGTCACTTGTAGAGTTAGTGAAATTATTTTCCCATTCTATAGGCTGTTGTTTTGTCTTAATGACTATGTTCTTGGCCTTATAAAAACTTCTCAATTTCAGGAAGTTCCACTTATTGATTATTGTTCTTAGTATCTGTGCTATGGGTGTTATATTTAGGAAGTGGACACTTCTTCCAGTACATTGGAAAGCATTTCCCACTTTGTTTTCTATCAAGTTCAGCATAGCTGGTTTCTTGTTGAGGTTTTCGATCCACTTGGATATGAGTTTTGTGCAGGGTGATAGGCTTGGATCTATTAGGCAGAAACTTGCAAGGGAGGCACATTCTCTCTCTCTCTCTCTCTCTCTCTCTCTCTCTCTCTCTCTCTCTCTCTCTCAAAGCTCTCTCAGGCACTAATGTACATTTATATCTCAAAGACATTAACTCAACTATGTTCGTAGCAGCAGTATTTGTAATAGCAAGAACCTGGAAACAACCTAGATGCCCCTCAACTGAAAAATGGATTAACAAACTATGGTACATCTCCACAATGGAGTACTCCTGAGTGAGGTATCACAAGCTTAGAAATATAGGCTCAGGATGTACTCACTCACAAGTGAACTTTAGACATAAGGCAAAGAATACCCAAGCTAGAAACCACAACCAATGAACAGCTTGAAAACTTGAGATATCCAGAGATTCTGCTAGGAAGAGAAAATAAAGATATCCTTAGCAATTTGGGGTCATAATGGGTTACAACCAGGAGGACATGGGAACAAATCATGAGAGAAGGATATAGATGAGTGAGAGGAGCAACAAAAAGGGGGAGAAAGAGATGGATATCTTGATAGAGGAAGCCAATGTGAGGTTGGGAAGAGAGAGGGTGCTAGGGAAAACTCCATGCTCCTTGGGTAGGTCTCCAAAAGTGAAGGGTGTGCCTAAACAGAACTTCCTCTACAATCAAATGGATAACCACTCTAAGTATCATCATAGAACCTACATCTAACAATAAATAGAGGTGGAAGCAGAGGTCTGTGGATGAGCACTTTGCTGAGTTCCTGGTCCAGCTGAGTAGGGTTTGGGGAGGAGAGTGTGGATGAGCAAGGGGATAAACATTATGAGAAAAATCAACACAGTGATGCCTGGCTAGAGCTCTGGGCAGCCCACTGAATCAAAAACAGCCACTGGGAAACCATCGGAAAAGAAGCTAGGCCCTTAAAGGGTAGGCAACATTGATTGGCATGGGCAGTATGTGGAGCCTTGATGGGTGGAATCAGACTGTGTTCCTGTATATGGGTTGTCACCTTGAAGCCCATTCCCTGCAGAGGAACACCTAAACCAGTCTTGATATTGGGATGAAAAATTGAACTTCTCTGGAGTGGATGAGGCAGGCTGAGCTGACCCACCTTGAGACTTCTTGCCCTTTTGGGAAGGGGATGGGGAGAGTGGAGGCTAAAGGCTGACTAGGAAGGATTGGGAGGATGGAAAGGATGTGGGAAAAAAAGGAAAAAGGGATTTGGCAGTGTTCCTTCTGTTTCTATGTTATAAAAGTTTAAGGAGTATTGACATTATTCCTGGCTCTAATACTGTATGTAATTATAGCCACCATACACTCACAATATCACCATTTACTCAGATACAATCCATAGAACAGTGGAGATGTCACTAATCCTCTGTTAATCTGAAAATCCCTGTGTTGTACCAACAGTTCATGAATGGCTTATTAGCTATTAGTCATTGCTGGCGTGTTTGGTGTCATATTCTTCAATGGTATAAGATACTGGGAATTTGTTTATATCAACTAAATATCCTCTCATTTACCTTCATGAAAGTGTTGTACTTAAGTGCCAGATGGTAACACAAAGTCTTAAACATAACGTAAATGGATGGGATGATTTAAAGTTAATGGATAAATGGAAGGTTGAAGATCATATGTGAATTGTATGAGCTTTTGATGTGGGACCAACATATGTTATGTGTGTCTCTGAGTGTGTGTGTGGAGTGTATGAGGGTTATGAAACTAGCAAAAATAATTATTTCTTGAAACAATTATTTATAAAGGAAATTTAAATAAAGTGATCATTAGACAAAATTGAACAATGATGATTTTTAGAAAAAATTAAGCAATGGTAAATTTCCAAGTATCCAAAAGCATATTTAATAAGTGATCAAATTGTTAATAATTTTTATGAAATATCTAGAAGTACAAGACTGGAATTCCATTAATGGTTAAGCTATATATTTCTGAGGATGTAATTTTAAATTCTAAGTATTTTCTTAAAAAAGTAAATTTTTGCTAATGCATAGTAAATGTTATATCTTGTCATCTAATGAGTACATGTGAATATGGGAGTTTTATGATATCTGCCTATTTGACTTGATTGTTCATGCCTTTTATGAAGAGGAAAGAATCTAAAAATTAAGGTGTTTGTTAGCTTAAAACATTAATCAACCCATAAGAGTGCCTTCCTGGGAAGCCTGATACCTTAAGTGTGATCTCACGGCTCATGTGCAAAGGGAGAGAGATCAAGCCATGTAGATTGTTCAAGCATCCTACATACATTCCAGTGCTCAGATATACACATCACATGTAAACACATGATATTAAAGAAGAGAAATATAAAACTGAGAGGCACATATGGAAGAGAAACACACTCAATTGTTGATTTCACTATGTGTATTTATTTTGATTCTTACAATTTTGATTCTGCATGGATTGCAATGAATGGGTCTTCAGCAGAGTTACTAATAGAAAAGTGAGCTTTGCCATCACTGCCAACATTGACTTTAATTCCGGTGCAATTGCCATTAATTTTGTCTCCAGAAATGACATCACAGTATGTGCCAGCAGGAAGACCAGTCTGTAATGTTGTTGACAAAGTCCTGGCAAAAAAGAGTATTTGATTTATCTCAAGCCACTCAAGTGCAGGATGATCCATTGTCTATAAACAAAAGATGCCTCAACATGATACTAGTACAATGAAGCCTCAGCTCCTTAGTAAGAGAATATAAAAATCAAGACTGCAAGTGGAGGAACAAGAAATTTCTACAAACCACAGACATTACTATAATGTCTGTTAGCTTCAGGAGCTGTGGTGACTGCTACCAGTTAAAAAAGGCTAGAGAAGCCAGTGAAGCTCAGTATTAAAGGCCTCCTGTGAGGACCATCATTCTTTGAGGTCCCTGAGCTACTGGAATTGAACTATTACCTTTAAAAAATGTTAATAGCATCAGTTTTTCAAAAGTGCTTTTTGAATATATAATGCGTAAAGAAATTTTTCTTTTTTTTTTTTTTTAGAAACTTGAAATTTATTTCTAAATGTCACAGACTTTATAAAGCAACACATTTATGCTCAAATATGTGAATGAGCAAAAGTAAAAAAATTTAGCACAGGAAGAAGAAAATTAACACAGTAAAATTTTAATACAGTGCTCTGGATACAAGCAAAATAGCACTAGCATTTCTTTTTTTTCTTCTTCTTCTTTATTTTGTATTTATCAAAAAAAACACAGTAAAAAGAATTTAAAATGTGGAAGAGTTAACAATAACTATACAGAGGATAAGAATCATAAGCATGGCTTATCAAGGGTGGAAATACAAATAAGATTGCTACACATATATTTTCTTTGTGTTCATCTTTCCCTCTGAATTTTTTTTTTCATCCCTGTATATCCTTATTCAAGGTCTCTTCCCCCTCCCACCACATCTGGTCATTTTTCTTCTCTGCAACTCCCCATCCCCTCCCTGGGCAGGGAGCAGACAGTCCTATGGTCCCACTGACCCAATAATGCTTAGATCAGTTTCCACTTCTGGCCAAATCCAGTTCTTTTTCCCCCTCCCTCAAGAGTCAGTCAGGTGTTCCTATAGTTGGACTGGGGTTTGAAGGGTCAGTTCAGGGTGTTTCTGATCCCAAGCTGTTCGGTGGCAAACCACAACCACCGCACTAGCATTTCTATAGATTTATATACCTTTGTAGTAATAGAAAACTGTCAGTATGCAGTAATTCTGGTGTTTCTAAACAACCCAGACATGTGTTCTTTCAAAAAATTATATATTTTATTTTGTTTTGTGCTAAAAAATATAATCTATTGAAAAATATTTTAACCTAATAGAAAGCTAGTTTGTGTCAAAATAGGTCACTAGCTCTCAAAAAAAAAAAAAAAAATCCTCAAGCAAGAGTTTGGTTGTGGTTTTTGGTTAGTTGGTTGTTTCTTAAGACACAGTCTCTCTATAAAGCTTTGACTATTCTGGAACTTCCCATGTAGATCAAGCTTGCTTCAAAGTCACAGAAATTGGAGTTTCTCTACCCGCTGAGTGGTGAGGTTAAAGATTTTGTTTCTACTCTTGGTATCTGAGCTACATAGAGAACTACAGATGAGGGAACCATAAAATAAGAATCAGATAAATGGACATAGTAAAAGGCCAATAATAAAAGCTTTAAAGACAAAACACAACAGCTATCTTTTGTAAGAGACTCACAGACCAGCTGCAAGTAACAAATATTTTAAAATATTTAAGACAAATATATTGAAGACTGTATAGAAATTTAAAAGGTAAAAAAAAAAGTAATATTCATAGGTACTGAGAAAGTACTCCAGTACGAATATGGTAAATGATTTAATGCTGTTAAGACTGACATTTTCAATTTAGATGCTTTGTGAGGAGCTAAGCCCTCCAAGGGTAGGTAACTCTTGATTGACATGGGCAGTATGTAGAGCCTTGAGGGGTGGAATCAGACTGTGTTTCTGTAAATAGGCTGGCAGATACAATCTATTTTCTGCATAGGAGTGCCTAACTCAATCTTGATATTGGGATGAGAAAAATAGAACCTGCCTGGACTAGATGTGCCATGCTGAGCTGACTAACCTTGGGACTTCTTGTCCTTTGAGGGGAAAGGATGGAGGATGGGGTGGGGGAAGCCTGAAGGCAAATTGGGAACTGAAAAGGATGGATGACCAGGAGGATACATGGAAATAAAGACCTTTTTTTTTTTTTAAAAAAAAAAAAGAAATATGTCAAATAAGCTTACAAATACATGACACTGCCATTTAAAACTATGATAAAAGATCTCAAAAAGAAACATCTTATGGAAAGGCAGAAAAAAATGTAAGCAAATATCATTTTTCTTCTGAACTCTGAACATTTTTGTCACATAAGTTTACTATCTAAATAATTTTTCACACATGAAAAATATAAATGAACAGGAAAAGAAAAGTGAGACATAAGAGTATAATAATATGCAATCTTACTTTAATTGATATGCACTTACCAGTCGTCATTGTTAAAGACAATGAATCCTTTATTTCCTCTGCCAAAGGCTACTTGGTTGCTGCCATTATCCCACCAGTTTGAGAAAGGTTGGCCATTGACTACGTTTCTGAAGGCAACCATGTTCCTAAGAGCACAATAAATAGCATGTGAAAAACTGATATCCATAAATACAGCACTTTGAATTAAAATATTATTTTTTTAAAGTCTATTTATGGATCTTTTGACAGTTTCTCTGTCCCTTTGGAGTCTGTACTGCAACTTGCTATTTGGATCAGGCTGACCTTGAACTTATAAAGATCTGTCTGCTGCTGCCTCCCAAGTTCTTGGATTAAAGGCATACACCACCAACCCATCTTAAACATTTTTTTTTTTTTTTAACACAAGGACACTCTTACCTTATTTGACGCCATCGATGTTCACAGACCCAGTCATTGCCACAAGTTGTGTCTGGATTGATGGTCACCTCTTTGGTTACTCCATTGTTATTAGGTGGTCCAATCCAGTCATTCACATCCTTAATTTTTAGAAGAATCATTTGAGTGCTTGGATTTGCTGTTTCTTGCCACTTCCGGAAGTCCAAACTAAACCTCTTATGCTACATTTTTTCCTGCAGTGTCTATTTTTACTTTAAGCTCTACAATATTTTGCAGACCTTCACTGAGTCCTTAACTTCTGTGAAAGCTCCAGTTCTCTACTACACATTTCAAAACACCAGAAACAATTTTCAAATATCTCATTTTCTATCAGTGCTGTATCTGCTCAATAGCAATAAAAGACCTTCATTTGCACCTAAATTTAACAAAATTAGAGCCAACCACACTAGTGTTAGAGTTCAGTTACTATGTAATAAAATCTGTATCATTACACATAGCATAAATGTGCCTCAGTTTATTATTAAAAGAAAGACACAGTTTTTGGTCTCTAAAAAAATTTAAATCTATGAAAATGTTTTTACTATAACAATTTCTAAGTTAATAAGAGTTTATTTACTACTACTCATTGGTAAAGTGTTATTAAAATATTTTGATATTTTCTTTTTTTCTTTATTTATTTTGTATTTAACAAAAAACAGTAAAATGAATTTAAATGCTGAAAAGTTAACAATAACTATAAAGAAGATAAAAATCATAAGCATGACTTATTAAGGGTGATAATGCAAATAATATTGCCACACATATATTTACTTTGTGTACAGCTTTCCCTCTGAATTTTTTTTTCCATCCCTGTATATCCTTATTCAAGGTCCCTTCCCCCTCCCACCACATCAGGTCATTTTACTTCTTCGCAACTCCCCATCCCCTCCTTGGACAGGGAGCAGACAGTCCTATGGTCCCCCTTACCCAATAATACTTGGATCAGTCTCCACTCCTGGCCAAATCCAGTTTTGTCCACCCTCCCTCAAGATTGAGTCAGGTGTTCCTATAGTTGGAGTGGGGTCTGAAGGGTCAGTCCAGAGTGTTTCTGATGCCAAGATGTTCAGTGGTTGTGGTTTGCCGCTTGGGCATGCCTGGCTTTTTTTCTTGTTTGTTTGTTTAGAGACCACTAATGAGTGAGTACATCCCCTGCTTATCTTTCTGAGATTGTGATACCTCGCTCAGGAGTATTTTGATATTTTTATTAAGCTTAAAAAAATGAATGCACATTTGATGAGGACTAGAATTTAAAGAGTTTTCTAAAATAAATGCTTATCTTAACTATAAAATCTATTCAGTAATAGAAAAACTTTCGATAAAACGGAGTGAATTTCATTTTGAAAAGAGAATTGAAAAAAATATGTGACAGAAGTCTAAAGAAGAATCATTTTTACTTTGACATATCCCTATAATTCTATTTCATTGCATTGAAATAGAAATCTTCACATAGCTTTCTAGATGTCTTATGACTTTATTTCTTAAAAATATTTGAAAATTGTTTAAAATTATGCACCAAACTATCAATTATTTATAATACTATAAACATATATCCCTTATGAACAACCAAAGAAAGTCACTGTTCTGTAATTCTTGTACCTTCCAACTTATTATATAGCTTATTATCCCCAAATAGCTCTCTTCTTATTCCACAGAAAAAATTGTAAAGTATTTTATATGGTAACATTGATTTTACCAAAGGAAGAAAGAATTTGAAGTTCTATTCAGTGTTAACAGGCATGATCCATTATTAAGTTTATGCATCAGAGCTTTATTAAGAATATTTTTTTCACTCAGAATCTTCCTTTTATTTAAACTGTTACTTTAATTATCAAATATGTATACGATGCTTTAATTTATAAAAACTTAATAAACACTAAATAATAAGCATTTTTGCTATAACTTCCTTGAAATTAAATCAGAACATCTTTAGTTTCCAGATTAAAACATGCTTCAAAGAACTTCAAGACTTACTTGTCCATTCTGGATGTTTCTTGCCCAACGGTAACTTGACATCACTCGTGTGAACCCATAAGGGTGAGCCAACATAAATCCAACAGCCATTTTATACATTCTGAAAGTTTCAAAATGGTTTTAAAGCAGAATATGTAATAATAATGCTGTCATACAAAGCAGGTCACACAACAGCAAAGAATGTTCTCCCACCTAGGATCCCAGAATGTCAAAATGGATGCTCCTCCTGCACCATGTCCTCGCTGATTATCATGGTTGTCCACAAACACAAGGGCTCTGTCAGTGGGCACAAAACCCCAACCTTCTCCCCAGTTCCTAAATTAAAAAAACATATTATCATTTCAAAAAGGTTAGAGTAACTTTATATATAGCATCCTCAGTTATCTACATAGATAGATGATAATTGCATAAGAATTCTATCTTCCATGTATATATGCACATATGTACATACATATATAACATCATTTACTATACATCCTTACTGAAGGTCTTACATTATAATCTTTTTGGCTTTAAAATATTTTTTACATACTTGTTGTATTCATTTTATGCACTTGAGAAATAAATCACCAATATTACATTATAAGAAAAATAAAAATCAATGGGTTCTCATAGAAAATATTCAAAATTTTTAATTAACTACACATATGGGATCTATACTTGACCTCATAATAGTATTTATGAATATGATGTAATAATGACTATCTTTAAAAACCATAGGTAAACGTCCCTAGAATTTAGTGAATTTCATGACAAACTAACAAAAATTAGGAAGTGATATTCTGGATTTTCAAAGTACTGATATCTCTAGTGAAAAAGATAATTAGTTGGGTTTAGAAACAGTAAATCTAATAAGCAGTAATCATAGCCTTCTAAATTAGAATAGTTGAAGACTTATTGGTGTTAACTGGTAAAAAAATTTATGATAGATCAGATTAAGAAATGGTGCATATTTACTTCAAATAGGACATCTTCTCGCCATTCCACTTGCGGATAACTGTGCCCAGTTTTGCTCCATATTTAAATTCTGTCACACGACCATTTCCAAAGTACTCACTACCTTTAATTGCCTCACCACCCAGATCAATGACCTAGTAAATACATTGAGACAAATGTAAATTTTAATATCAACTTAAAGCATATTATGTAATATAATGTCATTTAGAAATTGTTATAATAGTTTGTTACTTGAAATATTCCTAATAATCTTTGTATGCAAAAGTTCTAATTTTCTCACAAAAATGTATCTCAAAATACTCAAAGAAACCAAATTGCAGGGTCACTTCTTATCCTACATGATGGCTGACAGATGGGAGACTTTATTAGTCCACACTGATATAACACTTGCTGTCACATTGCAATATAAATGCTTATACACACATTATTTTTTCCAAGGAAATAAAACTATAAAGAAATTACCCAGAAGACACTTCAAATGACATTATTGCTGCACAGAAATCTTCATCAATTTGTCTAAACACTTGTAAACCTTATAACATGGAAATATCTCAAGTTCAGAAAGATTGGTGAAAGTTTTCCTCCATTATGGTTTCTCCATATTTTATGATGCTATAAAGGAGCTTAGAAAATGCATTAATAAAGTATGCAATTACATGGTACCTGCTGCCGTAAAGAAGTAAGTGGGCTACCTATGAAAATGGCAATCTTTTTACTAAAAAGCAAATTCTATACACTGTAATTGAATATTTTTTGATATTAACCTACATCATAAATTGTATGCTTAGTAAAATCTCTTATCAAATATCTGGTTTACAAGATGATGACATTTAAAGAAAAATTCACAAGGCTTCTGCACTACACAGAGACCTATACACAACTGAGGAAATATGAAAATGGGTAATGTGAATTTCCCTGGGGAAGCCTTTACCAATTTATTGTCCAGTACCAACACATAAATATATGAGATATATGAATAATATCAGTTATATTTAAACACATATGTGTGTAGAAAAATGATAGACTGGTTACAGATAAATAGACAGATGATAGATGGATATATAGAAGATAGATGATAGATAGGTAGATAGATAGACAAATAGAGATAAATGTGTGTGTGTGTGTGTGTGTGTGTGTGTGTGTGCATGCATGCACATGTACAATAACAAGTCAAACGTTGAGGCCATTAATTTGAAGAAGCATGTGGAGGACTATGTAGAAGTATTTAGAAGGATCAATAAGTGAGAAGTATTGTAATTAAATTATAGTGTTAAAGTTTAAAAAAGAACATCTGTATTGTTTTACCTCTTGGAAAATAAAAGGTCTGCTTCCTTGAGAGAACCATTTGGTATTTAAGTTATGGAGTTTATCCAAAATTGCCTTTATGTCTCCAGGCCACATGTGCTTAGCAGCATCAAGTCTGAAGCCTGCTACACCAATGTCTATGAGACGGTTCATGTAATCAGCCACCTTGCCACGAACATAATCTTTCTCAAGTGCAAGATCCAGAAGGCCAGACAGTTGACAATTTCTGACCTATGACGCAAAAAGAAAAAGATTGATTTATGAAAACGTCATGTCTAGTCTAAGAATCTGTCTCATCATTCAATCACAAACTCATTTACAAATGAATATTTTCATTTACTTAGAAGATGAGAAGGACTAATGTTTTCATTGTACCACAAACCTAAAAGAATTTTCTTTTGTTTATGTAGAAAATATCAAATAAAATTGGTAAGAAATTTTGATGGTTAATTATCTGTCTTTTTCTGCCTCTCTCTCTTCTCCCTCTCCTCTCTATCTCTGATTTCATTTTCCTCCTCCTACCCTTCTCTTTTTCTATTTATGTGCTACCATTATTTTATGTAGTTCACAAAATCCATACTAGGAAATTCAACATAAGTAAGTGAACAGCTACAAATTTGAAAATATAAAACTGATTTTAATTTCTAATAATTTTGCATAATAAAACATATAACTCATAAAGCCATAGTTTTAACTTTTCACAGAAAATCACTCTAGAACGTATGTTTATTTTATTATTAATTTTGATGCAACACAATGCAACAAAATTTAGGACTTTTTTTTCATTCTATTTTTTTAAGCTTTTATTCTCCTGTACTATAGAACCTTACTGCTATACTCTCTAAATTCCTTTTGCATACTTGGATGTCTAGATGCTTCTTTATACTGATTAATAATGCTCTCCTTACCTCGTAAGCATTATTGTAGTTATTAATTCCTCCATTACATTTACTGTCATTAAAATCCCAAGCAGAGTATGGAACTGATGGGAATTCCCTGTTACCAGCGTTGAAGTAACTTCCACAGGTACTGCTTGTTCCTGAACCACTGCCTGAGCCACACATGTGATTAATAACTGCATCCACATAAATACGGACCTGGAGAAAAGAAATGCACACTTCAGGCGAATTCAGAAATACAAAGTTTCAATGACAAACCCACAACATGTTAGCAAATCTCAAAATCTATTGTCCAGTAGATGCTTTATACATTCTTTTTGAAATAGAGAGTCAAGGTTGAAAGAAAATTAATGTTAAATAAAAACTACCAATAGCTCTAATATTTGGCAAAGATTATAAAACTGTTTTGTAGAGATAAAAAAGAAAACCATAATTTAAAACAAGAGATATATTTTTGAGGAAGTAAAACAAAAAAACTGAGAAACTATTGCTTTTAAGATTTTGCAGGCTTTTGAGAATAAGTGATAAGGATTGCTTATTTCCATCATGTCTGAATAGCAGAGTAGACATAGATTACTCTTTAGTGGTTGAAAGGGAATATGTTTCAGTAACATCAATGATGGGGATAAAACCTAAGAATTGTCAGTAGTAAGATATATCACGTAAAATAGTTTAATCTTCATATCTTGACCAACATTTAGCTTCAAATATGTAAGGAATCATACACAGAAAACTGTATATAGAAACAACTACAACTACAAAGAAATTGAAATATAAGTTTCTGAAGTAGTTGGAATTGGTAAAATGAAACGAAAGTATCTATTGTGGAAATTTACAAAGATGTTTGGAGAAAGAAGTAGGTAGTAGATGCGTCTTAGGGACAAAAAGGAAGATATCTCTCTTTATTATAGGAAGATAAGAGACATTCCAATTGAAGCAGTGATGTTTAAGAAAGCTCATATATTCAAAGAGTGCGAAAATCACATAAAACTTAAATTGATTGTAACAAGCACATTAATTCCAGTTCTTCCTCATAAAAGGGCTACTAGGAATAATGAGTTTATACAGTTAAACATCTAAGTTTCATTGACAATGTTTATTTTTTACAGAGGATGATCAGTATGATTATATGATAGAAAGACATTTTGAGAAAGAGTAAAATAAATGTATTTTGTTTACTTTATTGTAATTTCATATTTTACAATCAAAATATATCACTGTTCCATTTCTCTTTTATTTATCCAGGTCCCACCCCAATATATATAATTTTTCTGCTATAATGAACATATCAAAAGACAAAGGAGGAAAATATTTTCCTCAATAAATCTCTAAAATTTTAATTAAATTTTTAAAGAAAACATGACTTCACTTACACCAACATTGTTGCACCTTGTCACCATGTCCTTGAATTCATCTTCATTTCCAGATCTTGAGCAAATTTTGTAGCTAATAGGTTGATATCGTTCCCACCAAGGCCTAAATGGATTATGAACCACAATATTTTCATTGGGTGGAGAGACCTGCAAATAAAATTGTTATAATTACTTTTGAATAATGACTTACTCAGTTCTTTTTGTTTGATTTATTCTCTCTTTTTTCATTTAAAATGGTCATTTTTTTTCCATATTACTCCCCTGCTCACCCATCCTTCTGTGTTCCCAATCCCTCCCAGTCAGCCTTCAGCCTCCCCCAACCCCATCCCAGATACCTTCCCAATAAAAGGACAGGAAGTAAATGTAAAGAACTAAATTATCTAGAACCAGATAGATTAACTAATATTACTTCTCGACTTGTGAACATAAAGTTCTATAGCTTCCAAACCACCAGGAATCTTAAATCAGACATTGGACATTGCAGGGTTCTTGCTAAGATTCTACAACAAATTATAATAATGTCATCCACATCAAACATTTTCATTTCCCAAAGAAATTATTTATTTGTAGGGTGTTATTGTGCTCCAAGCACATTGTCCTAATGAGAATGCTGTTTGATATAAACACAGTAAACTCTTCATTTAAATTGTGATTACATCTTACCTGTACCCCTCCGAATCCCTTAGGAGCTAGGTATCTTTCACATTCTTTAGCAATATCAACCCAGCGCCACTCAAACAGATGAACAATAGCAGTCCGTCCATATGCAGTGTGGGGGTCATATTGAGCCCAGCAGAACCCAATGAGGGAAAGCAGCAGAAAGAACTTCATTTTGCTTTGAAGTTGTCAGGGTTTTTTCTAGCGCCTATTTATATTCTGCAACATGTACACTTCACAAAGTCAGTGTTTATGAATAAATATTTGCAGATAAGCTTTTTATCCATAATCTAAATGATATGTGCTGTATATGTGAACAGGTGAAAGCCCTTCAGAAACTCTCATGGGAAGTATGGTAAAAATATTTAGGAACAAGTATTATTTGATTAGTGTATTTTATTAGTAGAACTAATGGAGTACATCTTAATTCTGATGCACTCCGCTAAGACAACACATTTACATAACTGAGAAAAATATAATTAAGGTGGCAAATACTTTTCTTATTGCTATTGGAAATTGAAATAATAATATATCAAATTCTTTACTTGAATTTCTCCAATCCAAATGTTAATTGTTTAATTATTTGTATTTATTTTCAGAAACTTCTAAACATTGTAGAATTGTCTTGCAATCCCAAACACAGAGAAATGAATAAAGCAAAGATTCAGATATAATAATCCTAGTTTACATACCAAATCCTTTTATGTATATAAATAAAAATGTATTATTTAAATAATGTTGGATATGTGAAATATACATCTTTCCCAACATTAATGGCAAGTGAAGTTCATTAAAAGTTGTCATATATGCCTTTAGCATAATTCTTTATATTTGCTACAATGAAAAATAAAAACTTAACATTCTCATGCTTCTGAATGCAAGTAAAAAATTCTATGAAAGAATATGGTAGTACAGATGAAAATAAACATCTCCATACCTTACCAAGTGTTAAGTGACTATTTCCATTTTTCTCAAGTACATAGAACCCTAAGTGATAATAATGAACATAGCAACTTACTATTCTATTAATTCCTAAAGGGAAGTAGAAAAAATTTATGTGACTGTAATTATAATAATAAATTAACAACATTATAACTATTAATACTGTGGTAGAATAATAAACGGATGTAATAGCATTTAGATTCCAGGACTGTTTCAAGCTATTTCTCTAAAAATATGATTTTGGCTTTCAATTGAATGTACAAAACAAGAAAATGACTTGAGAGCAAAAGATAATGTAATTGATTAAGGATTACAGAAAAAGAATTTAGATTGTTAGTGAACCATTAATAACAACAATAGAAATGTCAATAGAACTATAGCAAGTGTCAAAACTGGAAAGATGGAACCAGATGAGGCCATTGAGTTAGGCTAAATCACAGACTATTAGAACATGAAGAACAAGAGCTATGGAAACTTTTTTATTTTTTTTTTTTTTAGAATATCTTAAACTTTTTATTCCCTACCATTGACATTTGTCTTTCGTCTTCTTTCAAGGTTTTCTACAATTTCCAACTTATATCTATATTTAATACTGCTTTATTTTGCTAGACATTAACTGACTGCTTTCCTAAACCTAAGGATTATATAGTTTTAGTATAAATATATATCACATATTTTCGT
>PVIH01021964.1:0-28366 GCA_004025045.1 Sigmodon hispidus | reverse complement strand
ACTACCTCCAGAAGTCTGGGGCTTCCCAGGGACGGACCTGACAGCCATTCCCAGTCTACTACCTCCAGAAGTCTGGGGCTTCCCAGGAACGGGCCTGACAGCCATTCCCAGTCTACTACCTCCAGAAGTCTAGGGCTTCCCAGGAACGGGCCTGACAGCCACTCCCAGTCCACTACCTCCAGAAGTCTGGGGCTTCCCAGGAACGGGCCTGACAGCCATTCCCAGTCTACTACCTCCAGAAGTCTAGGGCTTCCCAGGAACGGGCCTGACAGCCACTCCCAGTCCACTACCTCCAGAAGTCTGGGGCTTCCCAGGAACGGGCCTGACAGCCATTCCCAGTCCCCCAAAGTCATAGGCTTGCTGTGGTCTTCTTCTTTCAGTTGCGCCAACATTCCAGGGAAACAGGAGGAGGCCCAGGGGTAATGGGGACATTCCCTAAGCATGGCTCTGGCTGGAGGTGGGGACACCCACAGCTGTGCATGGCCTGGAATGGGCAACTCAAACCAGCTGTATGCATGGCCACAGCTGGCTCCACTCAGCTCTGCTTTGCTTGGCTGGAGTGACAGTGCATGAACCTGTTGGGCACAAGGGTGGTGTGGCACTTTTCCCTGGCTTGTGGAATTAACTTTCTGTGATTCTAAGCTCAGGAGATGCTGTGAGAACTTGGTAAGCTTTGGTTCTGGCCTCCCCTAGAACCTTCCAGAAGGTGGTGAGGGAGTGGAGAATGAGGGCACCAGGTCCAGATGACCTCTTGCCATCCCTTCACTCTGCAGTACTTGGTACCCTGGTCTAGGCTTGTGGCAAGGCAGATGAATGGGACAGACCAAAGAAGAGCTGAAAAGCTCCATTGTGTAAATCCTGAATGGAGAGAATCCTGGCTTGGCCATAGGCACATGTAAAAGCAAGTCTGGCCTAGAGACCCAGCTGTAGCAAGTAAGGGCATTCTGCATTATCTGACTCCTCCTGACTGGCAAACTAACTCAGCCCTGCCTTGAGAAAGTATGCCAATGGTAGGGCCCAGAAGTCAGCACTTTACAGAGATCTGAGGGAGGGAGCCCTGCAAGACGACCAACCCCACAGCGCAGGGCTGGGAGGAGGAGAGAGCTACAGAGGCAGCTCCTATGAGGAAGAGATTTATAAAAGCAGCAGCACCCTTCCAAAGTGGCGTTACCTGCCTTGGAGTGAAGCGGGCTCCTGGAAGCCAAGAGGGGATGTGCAGAGGCACTCAGAAAGCATTCTTGGGGGTACCTCAGGGGTGAACATACACATGTAAGCTTAAGCATAGAGTTTGGAAGGAAGAAGAAACTTTTGAAGTGTTTGTGAAAGACCTCAGAGCCCTACGAAAGGTCTAGCTGCCTCTAGTCTGGTAGTGGATGGAGCTCTGGCCTAGGAGGACAAGGCCTGTGCTCTTGTTCCACTGGCCCTGCCCTGTCTACTCGGGGACCTGCCCTCTGATCTTCCTCCTTCCCAAGTAACCTGGCTAATGGGGTCAAGGTTCAGTGCAGCTTCCTGTTTTCCTGGTTCTGTGGGACTCTGCTGCTCCAAGGCTTTGCTTTGCTCTGGGCCACTTCCCTACCTGTCAGAAGAGTTCAGCATCCTGTATCCCTCCCCAGGGCTGAACGAGTGTCTGCACAATAATGGCGGCTGTTCCCATATCTGCACTGACCTCAAGATTGGCTTTGAGTGCACATGCCCAGCAGGCTTCCAGCTCTTGGACCAGAAGACCTGTGGTGGTGAGGCCTCCCCCATCTGCCCAAGCAGACACAGATCCTCCTGCCGGTTCTGACTTCTGCTCTTGTCCACAGACATTGATGAATGCCAGGACCCAGATGCCTGCAGCCAAATCTGTGTGAATTACAAGGGCTACTTTAAGTGTGAGTGCCACCCTGGTTATGAGATGGACACACTGACCAAGAACTGCAAAGCTGTAGGTATGGACTTCCTAAGGAAGAGGGGGAAACTCTGGAGGGTCTATGAAGCATCAGACTTCCACATATGTAAGGAGTGGTTACAGAGAGAGAGAGAGAGAGAGAGAGAGAGAGAGAGAGAGAGCACAAGCAGGTTGGTCACACACAGTGCTCAAAATATAAGTGACCATCACATATATAATGTGCTGCACACTAACACCCACAGGCATGGTTAGAGCCACTCATGATAGCCTGGATGACTAACCATTTGCACAGCACAAGGTATAGGCACAAATGTGGACCACACAGCCAGCATAGGCAACTCACATAAAGAGCATGACTTGTGTTGATCCATTCAGTCAACCCAAGTAATTATTTAACTTTTTATATTAAATACAATAACGTTGTAGGCACTAGAGATTCAGTTGGCAAAATACAGACACCCTTGTTAATGATTAAGACAGACAGAAATAAGACAGATAAATAAAAGACTGTACGGAAGGTGGCATGTAAGGGCTAAGGAGAAATAAAGTAGGAAATGATGGAGAAGTCTGAGAGAATGGTGGGCTATGATTTTAAACAATAGTCAGGGAAGCCCTCACTAAGTAAAAACGACATTTGAGTGAGGACCTAAAGGAGATGAAAAGATGAGCCCAGTAGTTATCCGCAGGCATGCACTCCAGGCAGAAGGAAGAAAAAGTGCAGGGGCCCGAGGAAAGGGGTGTGACTGGATGCTGAGGGAACAGTGAGGAAGCGGGTGTGACTAGGACAGAGAGAACGGTGAAAGGCGAGCTCAGAGAAGGCATTCCCCAAAGCCTCCAGACTACTGTAAAGACGAACTTGATTTCTCCTGAGTCTCAGGGAAACCCTCACAGGCTTCAGAGTGGAAGGAAATGTAACGTGTAAGCTCCACCTGGCTTCACTGCTGAGAGCAGACTGCAGGGCCAGAGAGAGGCCACATGTCACTACTGCGCAGTGCTCCAAGAGAAAGGCTTGCAGCAGGGTGGTTGCTGTGGGGATATTGAGAAGTGAACAGATGCGTGTCTATTTTGAAGGTCAACTGACTGGATTTGTTTATGAACTGATTGTGGGATGCTAGAGAAAAATGGGCCATAAGACTCCAAGGACAAATAACTTAAGGACAGAAAATAAATTGGTTTATCAGTACATGAGAAAGATGGTTAGGGTCAGGTTTGGGAAGAATGCAGACTAGGTTGGACATGTTGAGTATAAGGAAACTGTAGTTCTCTTTCCACATGGAGGTATCATGAATACTTGATAGAGCACGTAGATGTGGTAACACAGTAGCTACAATACTTGACATAAAACCCATAAATCCTAAAATATAGCACCCACAGCATACATTATATAACATACATTCCCATATGCTGTAACCTGTCTTGTCTTCTGTATGGGTCATGAGTAACTTGGCCCATATATGTACAGTATATACTGGATATATAAACCAAATCTATACATGTGAATATCTAAGGTGTGGTTATTTATAAAAAACAAAACCTCAAATCATAATTACACAGGTCCTTATTGCTGACACAGTTCTTATTAAAAGTCACAAGATGCTCTCTAACACAGGTTACCTATTCGGAGAGGCAAAGTCACGGCTGTTATTTGAGGTGAGGAAAGTCCTGGTTCGTAGGTAACAGAGCAGGCCTAGAACCTAGCTTTCCACCTGGTACGCCCTGCCCTTTGAGCCTCGTTTTCATCACTTCTTCTTACCCCTCTGCCTTGAAGTAGTTCCCATCACCACACACAGTATATTTGTGTATACACTACACAGCCCCAGGTCCTGCATGGCTCTATACTGGGCCCACCCTGTCCCCATTAGCTTGTCACAAATGTGCAGAAACAGGGACCAGGTGGCCGACAGAAATGTGTGCTGGAAATCATGGGAACTGTGCCTGAGTTTGCCTAGTATATCTCAAAAGTACCTGGGATGGAGCAGTGCAAGGTCCTTACAGACCTCTGGGATAGCAACCTTCCCAATGGAAGTCAAGAACATCTAGGTCCCACATGATCGTCCACCTCTAGGGTCTAAAAATAGGTTTGATAGTTGTATGTTCTGTCCAGTGCATGTATGTGATCCTGTCAGATGCCACATATATCTGGCTCTATAGATGGCTCAACAAACTTAACCCAGCCCACTGGGCTACCTTCCTAGGACCTTTATTTGCTCAGGTGGGCCATTCTTGCAGGGTAACAGGTGGAGCCCCAAACAGAAAGGGTAGTGATTGCTGCAAACACAGTCTGAGACAGGGAAAAACTTGAAAAGGGCCTGGGATGGTGAAGCTTGGCTGAGGGAAAGCAGAATGGCAGGTAGTATAGCTGGAGTCCAGGACAGGAGAAAGGCTGATGAGCTGAACAGGCAGCAGGCTTCTGCTGCAGTGCAGGCATGAGAACATGGGGAGGCATGGACTTGGGAGTTTGTATCTAGTGAAGAACAGGGCTCTGCTGTGTGCTGGGACTTACTATTCCATCTGCCCTTGTAGCCTGTGAAGTAGGACCGTCATCCCTACTTCACAGGAAAACAAGACCTCACCCAGCAAACTAGTGGCGGAAGCTCGGTCTCTATGGACTCCCTGCCTCCTCCATTGACACTGCTTCCTTGCATGGCAGCTGGCAAAAGCCCATCCCTGATCTTCACCAACCGACATGAGGTACGAAGAATAGACCTGGTCAAGCGGGACTACTCACGTCTCATCCCGATGCTCAAGAATGTTGTGGCACTGGATGTGGAAGTAGCTACCAATCGAATATACTGGTGTGACCTTTCCTACCGCAAGATCTATAGGTAAGTGGCATGCACCCTGCAGCCAAGCCATGAGAGGTTTGAGGGAGGGGCTGTATACAGAGAAGAGAAGCTTGGCCTCTGTCTCTCAGGACAGAATTGGGCTTGAGAAGCAGTACAGAATCACGGTGCTAGTGGAAGTGCCAGGGCTTCATCAGCCTGGACCAGCCTAAGCAGAGAGCTGTAGTAGGGAAACGACCTTGAGCCCCCATTCTAGACTGTGTCTGACCCCTAGTGGCCTAACAGTGAAGTACAGGACAGAGGAAAGGCAAGGTGCTCTCCATGGAGAGCTACCAAATCAGGCCACAGATCTGTGTTCGGGATCTTGAGGACTCAAGGTGAGCAAGGTCTGATCTCTGCCTGGAGGATCCTACATATAACTAGTGGGCCACCATGAGGTGAATGTAGAAAGGAGACCTCTGACCCAGGTTGGTGGTTGGGAAGACATCCTGGATGGTAGTACGCTAGTCATCACTGGGGTACTGCCGTCACTGGCTGTGACTTCAGCACTGGACTTTAGCACTTGGGAGACTCCTTAGACACCTGAGAAAGTTCTCTCCTAGGTCTGTCTCTGAGGTCATATCTGGCCTCCTTGTGTATCTGGGCCTCCTTGTACAGCTAATGTCTTCTTTTTTCCTTTGAGATCCACTGGCAGGACTGCTGATAATCAGGCACTGGGTAGACACTGAGTCATGGTAGAAGGGAAGATGGCGTAGGTGGGCGGGTGTGTAGATAAGAAGACTGCCAAGTGTGACTGACAGCTAGATTCCTGCCTCCCACAGCACACATACACATACTGAGTTCATGCCTTGCATACACAGAAGCAGCTAGAGCCTGTCCAAAAACTGTGGCTGGGAAGTAGGATTTGATGAGAGATTGGGTATGGGACTGAACGAGGCATTACCCAGACTAACTCACAGGCTTATTTTGGGAGTCTCAGGAATCTAGCTGTGCCGCTCTTTTATTTGGGACACATAGGCAATCAGAGATTGGGAGCTGAGGGACAGGAACAGGGATGAGCAGTTTGCAGGGCATTGAGTAAAGGGATCCATAGGCTGTCCAAGGCCTTAGAGAAGTGCAGGCCTGCAGAGTCAGGATTATGCATGGCAGTGGACAGTATGGGAATGGTGACATGAAGAGAGAATGGTGAGGGTGAGGGAGGGAACAATGGCCTGTAGGCAACAGCATTTGGGGAGCACAGTCCTGCTCCTGGTGCCCCTGTGTCTGTGAAGTCAGTTCTCTGTGCTGCACAGCCTCCTGCAGACCCTCTGTACCTCCCCTCTGCAGGCTGGAACCTCCCCTCGTGTCTTCCCCTTCCTTTATTCCTTTCAAGTCCGTCCATTTCACGAGTGCACAGTGATCTAACATCCCCGGCTGTGTCCTCACTCACTCAGTTACTAATCCCAGCCTTGCCCAGGATAAAATCTTTAGTAGTGCACTCAGAGCTAGCTATCAGGGTATGCTTCTTACCTGCATTATTTCCCATTTTATGCCCCATAAGCCAGCTCCACCACACCAGAACATGCTCACTTCTACACTTACATATCTGGTCTGGTCTCTCTGTGTGTTTGGCTTCATCTTTTGTGGTCCTGATGATCTAGTGCTTCAGGACTCAACTGCAAGACTTCTCCTACTCTGCAGATGATGCAGTCTCCATCCCCTGCTGCCATAGCTTCCACACTGCACTGTATCTGCCTGCAAGCTTCTTCCCCCACTAAGTGAGCTCCACCAGGCCAGAAACTAGCTGATTCAGCCCGTGCTCTACCCTGGTGGCTCAAGGAATATGTGGAGTGGAGATTAGTCAAGTTCCTCCAAAACCCACTGCCATGGCACAGAGAGGACAAAAAGGGGAGGGTTGCAGAGGGAGCTCCACATGGGCCCGTGGGTGGAGCATCTGCCCATGGCCAGCCCTGCTTTCTCCTAAGCGCCTACATGGACAAGGCCAGTATCCCGGACGAGCAGGTGGTCCTCATTGATGAGCAGCTGCACTCCCCAGAGGGCCTGGCGGTGGACTGGGTCCATAAGCACATCTACTGGACAGACTCGGGCAATAAGACCATCTCAGTAGCAACAGTTGATGGCCGCCGCCGATGTACTCTCTTCAGCCGTGAACTCAGTGAGCCCCGAGCCATCGCTGTTGACCCCCTGAGAGGGTGAGTATCCCCACTCACACTTCCCATTTCACTAGTATAGGTGTAGTTGTCATGTGTCTGTTAGAAGAGCTGGCAAGGGTTCAGAAAGCCTATGGGCCAATCAGACATAGGGAACCAAGTCCAAATGGTCCTCATCCCCAGCTAAGGTACTGGGCATCAGTCACCAGACATCTCCCTGGACTCTTGGCTCATTCATTCTATCACTGGAATGGTACATCTCGGAGCACTACAGGACTAGAGATTCCTGGTAGTAACCCCCGGGGTAGAGGCCCCTCAGGCTTCTGTTGGTGGTATCTGGCAGCTGCTTAACTTTTTTCAGGAGCTGAGAACTCATTGCTTTTCATGGAGACTATTTCATTGTGGGACACTTCCCTACCCTTACACAGTGGAGTTTTCCCTCATAATCCCAAATCTGTCTCCCTGTAGCTTTCCCCAGTGGGAGTAACATAAACGGTGCACTCCACACAACCAGTAAGATTTGAAGGCCAAGGTCACTGGGGCTGATCTGCTCCTAGCTCCTCACCTCTCCCCTCCCTTCTTGTTCAATATGTGGGCTCCTTACTACCTAGGCTGCTTTATTCTGGCCATACCTGGATGGAGGCTTAGGAATGCTGAACAAAACAATACCTTATTCCTCCCTCGGTAGAATGTTCTTCCTTCTTTGTCCTTAGATAAGAAGGGATAAGAAAACCCTCTTAAATTGAGGTCATCTATTGAAAGCAACTCATGAAAGGGTGACTTAGTAACAGTGGGCTGCTATGATCTCGAGGAGAAACGAGGGTCCCAGAGCAGGGACCTAAGTTAGGATGCTCAACTGCTGTCTTTTGTGGATCAGGGAAGGTTTGTAAGGATTCTTCCCACACGGATGCTGTAGGGCTGGGCTCGTGGGCTATTCAGCTGAGACCCGGTGGACTGGGGGTGATCTGAGCTTCCCTGGGCTCTCATGAGATGAAGGCTAAAGTACCTGTTAGTTCTGAGATTTGACAGCTCCAATCTCAGAGGTTTCTCCACTAAATATAATCCCCACCTATTCAGTGGATCACGGGGCCTTGTGACTCAGACAACCCAACTGTCTCAAATAAGAAGCTAACTGTGGGCTCTTCTATCTTTCAGGTTCATGTACTGGTCTGACTGGGGCTTCCAGGCAAAGATTGAGAAATCTGGGCTCAATGGTGCAGACCGGCAAACACTGGTTTCAGACAATATTGAATGGCCCAATGGAATCACCCTGGGTGAGCCCTGCCTGTCTACTTGAGTTGGGAGCCTGCACTAGAACTGATCCTGACAACTGTTAGGAGTCCCACGGGTCTTGTTTCAGTGTCCCCTCATGGTGGCCAAGTGTCTTTGTTCCCTCAGGCTAAGTTCAGTGTGAGGCCTGGGAATATGGGTAGAGAAGAGTTCAGTGGGGCAGAGATGCGCTGCAGTAACCCATGTCTGACCTGATCCCTCCTCCTCAAGACTTGCTGAGCCAGCGTTTGTACTGGGTGGACTCCAAGCTGCACCAGCTATCCAGCATTGACTTCAATGGAGGCAACAGAAAGATGTTGATTTTCTCCACTGACTTCCTGAGTCACCCTTTTGGGATAGCTGTATTTGAGGTGAGAGCCCTAACGGGGTAGGCATGACCCTGCTGGAATCTGAAACCTAGAAAGGCTTGTTCAGATAGGGTGCTTCCCTGAGACTTGCCCAAAGGGAACCAAAAGAACAGATAAGCTAACTGACACATTTGTATATACTCTGAGCACTGCAAACATGGAGCTCTGCAGCTCAGCCTGCCTGGCAGCCTTTCCTGTGCTCTCTCTCCCCAAGAGCCTCATTCAGAGAATGTCACAGGTAAATCATTCAGCACACGGTTCTTCTCCACATCCTTAGCACCTAGCACTGTATCTCATATACAGAAGGTGCCTAACAAAGGAGGAAGAGGAGAAAGAATAGGTGTTTCATTAGAATCATTTAGTATAGGACATGTCCTGAGATGCTGTGCAGTTCTGCTTATTTCTGTTGACCTTTTCCAAATCCTGGGGTCACAGAAGTAAATTGGACATTATCCAAGTTCTCAAGAAGCTCTCAGGAAGACAGAGTCAAGAAGTCCATCTGCCCTGATCCGGACATGCTTTCTCCTTAGGAAATAAGAAAGCCAGAATCTACCAGAGTTTCTTACACTCTTCTAGCTCTTCCCAAAACTAACTCTGCCATCAGGGGAAGGCAAAGGGAGGAGATAATGGCCCATGGTGGGCAATGGCAGTGTTTTCTTAGAGCAGCTCCATTCAGTACTGCTTGAACTTGTGAGCAAAGTATCTCCTCCAAATCCAGCCCCTGCTTCAATTCAAGTGTACTGGACATGCACGTGTACTTGAGCATCTCCTGTCATGTGTAAAGTATGTGTGTGTGCCTGAGTCTACATAAATGCACCAGAGTAAAAGTGCACGTCCCTGTGTGTATAGCTTTATATATATGCACACTAATAAAGGAGCTTCATGAGTATGTCTTTGGGAGTTTAGATGGACCTGTGGGATGTATCTGGATTTGTGGACAAGATGCATGGTTGCACCTGTAAGTGTGGGTTTGCCTACAGGTGCACAGCTAAGCTTCTATGGGCTAACGATATAAACTTGTGCATATCCTTCCAGGAGGCCCAATAGCAGGTAGCCCTTGGGAACTCACACATCCCTTCTGATCTTAGTCCTAAGCCACAAGAATGGTACTAGCTATGGAGATCCAACCTTGGTTTCCTTTGCCTTCAGGAAATAAGCCTAGCTCAGTTGTAGAGTAGGTTTGTCCTTCTTGTCAAAGCATAGAAATCACCAAATAATCATCTAAAATAGAAACTAGAAGAGTTTGCATCATCATCAGAGGCAAAGAGTCCTCTGAAGACCTGAGGGCAGGGGAGGTAGCTCGGAGAAGCTGTCAGGCCAGTTCTTCCTGTCACTACCTAAGACTGGAATTGTGAGCTGGGATTCTGGGCTCCCTATTCTTTATATCTGTATTCCACAGGACAAGGTATTCTGGACAGATCTGGAGAATGAGGCCATTTTCAGTGCAAATCGGCTCAATGGCCTAGAAATCTCCATCCTGGCTGAGAACCTCAATAATCCACATGACATTGTAATCTTCCATGAGCTGAAGCAGCCAACAGGTAAGTAAGCTTTCCTGGTCCCTGGTTGCCTACCTGTGTCCCCTCCTGCCACTGGGAAAGCTATATCTCCTTCCATTTATGCCATGACCCAGCATCCCAGGAATACAATAATCCCACTTGTAGAGCATGATGCCACATTTTGTCTCATTTCACCTCTGTGTGAAGCCAGGCTAGGAAGAGATGAACACATGAGTTTCCTAGTTTTGCCAATACTATAACAGGCGCTAATTATTTTCTCATTCAATAATTAAGAAAACTGAAGCTGAGAGAAATAAAACAATGTTAACAGGTAGAAGAACGAAAACATAAACTCAGGTCTACTTGACTGCAAAGTTCCTTTTCATTCACGTCTTACCAACAGCAAGTCTGTCTCGTCATCTCACTACTAGGTCGGCTGTCTCCTCCTCTCTTGCTACGAGCTGTAACAGAGACTGGCTCCAGGGTGCAGGGGACAGCAGGGAAGGGCTAGGAGATAAGTTTGGTACCTGATCTAGTTATAGGAATTAAAAGAGCTGACATGAAATATAGAGGAGGAGAAAAACAAGACAAAAACAGCAAGGGGAGGGGCTAGTTTTAGTTTCAGAACCAGTATACCTCAATTTAAAGTCTGTCTCCAAAGTTCCTAGAGTTGACTTATACATTTGTTCTCTGAGCATAGGCATATCTATCTGTGAGTCAGGAACATAACACGTTCAGAACTGTAAGAATAAAGTACCAAGTACCGTCCAGTAGGTGCCCAAATAGAAGGACGGGAAGATGTTTGAGCAAGTCCAGATGGAGAGATCTCATTACTGGTAGACAAGAAGACAGGCATGGCTTGTCAGTGTCCTAACATCCTGTCTGTCTGTCCCTCCCTCTGCCTTAGCTGCAGATGCCTGTGAACTGAGTGCCCAGCCCAATGGTGGCTGTGAATACCTGTGCCTTCCTGCTCCTCAGATCTCCAGCCACTCTCCCAAGTACACATGTGCCTGTCCTGACACAATGTGGCTAGGCCCAGACATGAAAAGATGCTACCAAGGTTAGTAACAGACATTGCCTTTGCTTCTGGAACATATTATGCTCCTGGCTTCCTCCATCTTCCCTGGCTGCTTGTCACATTTGCATATTCCTCTTTTTTAATCTTCCTTGAATGCTTGAGTTTCCGGGAGCCTTAGAAGGCTTCCCAATCTCCCAGGAAAGTGCACATATGTATAAACAACTTTCAGGAAGTTTCTGGAATCCCTTGGGAACCTCATATTAATGGAGCTGGAGATGACTCAGTGGTTGAGAGCATTTGTTGCTCTTGCAGAGGACCCTGGTTCAGTTCCTAGCACCCATGGTGGTTCATGGCCCTCCTTAACTCCAGTTCTAGGGGATCCAATCCTGATGCCTTCTTCTGACCTCTGAGAGCACCAGGCAAAATACCCATAGATATAAAATAAATCTTTTTTAAAAACTGAAGAAAACCTCAAGCTCCAAGCCCTTGATCTATCTTCACATCCCCACTGACGGTTTCTATGCAGAAGGCTGTGCTTGCCGGTCTCCTAGCTAGACCTAGCACGTTGCACAGAAGCTCCTGCAGTACAATGTAACTAATGGTGGAATAGCACCACCTTAAAAACAGAACTGACTTCTCATCTCCATCTACAGCTAAGGCCTTTGGCTTGAACATTAAGTCTGTTGCACCATTTATAATGTTCAGGTTCAATTGCTTAATGTGAAGAATTTAAACTTAATGATGTAACTATATGTCAGGATAAAATGCTTGTAGATTTGTATGATTTCTGCTCCCTCTAGTCTTTTACAGAGGCCTCTTCCACACTTGTGTGAAGTGCTAGGATTCAGAACACAGCTGAAGAGAAGATCATGGTCCATTCAGGGGGTGAGGGAAAGCTGCACAAAAGTGGCATCTGAGCTAAACCCAGAGGATGAGTCCCTCCATGTAACTCATAGCAGCAATAATTTAAGCACTAAAGCAACAAACTGCTCTGTCTAAGTGACCTCCCTGGTCTTTCCCCTCTAGCACCTCAGTCTACCTCAACTACAACGTTAGCCTCTGCTATGACAAGGACAGTACCTGCCACCACAAGAGCCCCTGGGACAACCATCCACGACCCTACCTACCAGAACCACAGTACAGAGACACCAAGCCGGACAGCTGCTGTCCCAAACTCAATTAGTGTCCCCAGGGCTCCCAGCATCAGCCCATCTACCCTAAGCCCTGCAACCAGCAACCACTCCCAGCACTGTAAGGAATTCGCCTCTGTATTTTTTTTCATGACTTGGAGGGGTCCTGTGGAAGCCAAGAGAAAGGGTGAGGGTGTGCAGAAAGGAGATCTTACCAGAACTAAGTAATGCCTGCCTCTTAGTTTCATTATAGCAAGGGAAAGAAGGGCCCTTCTGGGATCGAGGAAGCTTGGCTGTCCATGACTTTGAAAGGACCTGCAGGCAAATATTCATCCCATCTCTGAGCCTAAAAGGAACAAATAATAAGCTTACCCCCTACTTGTGTCTCAAGATGGTTAAGAGAAGCAAAGAAGCCTGGTATGGTGGTGCATGTCTTTAATTTCAGCACACAGGAAATAGAGGCAGGTGGATCTCTGTTTTAGGTCAGCCTGGTCTACATAGGGAGTTCCAGGCCATCCAAGGCAACATGGTAAGACCTTGGTAAGAAGGTGTGGGACAAAAGAGGCATTGTAAATATAGAGGTGCCTGCTGCCTATGTATATTGTAAATATGGAGGTGCCTGCTGCCTAGGTGTATGTCAAGTGTTTAATGAGGTGTCATCAAGTCTGGAAAACTTTAATCTGAGCTCCCAGCATCCTTGGTGAGCTGCCTAGACAGTAACATCCATAACTATGACCTCTTTGTGCCTGTTTCCAAACCCTGGGATAAAATAATTAAGTTCACCACTTCTTAAATCATTGGAAGCCATAATTGTCTCTGTTGGAACTGTTCTATCTCATTAACCAGAAAATGCCTTTGTAATTACTAGGGGGAGTTTATTTTAAAGGCTAACCCATCCTTCACATTTTTTTCCACACATGGCTGGCCCAGAAATCAAGCAACCTGGTGACACCCTTCAGATCAGGGCTGTTTTGCCAGCGGAACTGGATTCTAAGAATAGAGTACTCACCCTGGCATTTGCAGAGGAGGTGGAATTCCATTTCCTCTCATCTGGGGCAGAGCTCTGAGCACTCCTCACAGGTCTCTGGAAGTTCTAGAACATCACAGCAAGAAGACAGCCATGCTTCCAATTAGCTTGAACTGGTTGGCCAGCAAGCTTCAGATTTCCCCATCCCTGCCTTCTTAGTGCTGGGACTAGGGGCACATGCTGCCAGGTCTGGCTCTCCACATACAGGGGAGCAAAATTCAGATCCCCATTCTCACATGGCAAGCACCTAACAAGTGACCCATCTCTGTAGCCCCTCCAGTTAGCTTTGTAAGCAGCACGGATCTCATTAGTCAGATTTGCCTGAGGTAACTTGGAAAAATAGGTTGAGGGGATAGATTTGGGGACACTGCTAGGGAGCACTCGTCACCTTATGTGGAACAGATATGGCTAGATGTTTCTTTTTATGCCTCAGAGGACTCTCATGGGATCCCAGGTGATAATGCTATGCAGATGTCACTTGGAAGATGGTTATGAGTTAGCAAAGGAAATCTATGTAAAATACAGTATATTTTCCAAGCACTTTTCAATTTAAGAATGTTCTTAATGACAAGAACCCTTTATTTAGAGGAGGAGTCTGACTGTGTAGCCTAGAAAAGTCTGAACTTGAGGTCTTCTCTCCTTACCATCCTGAGTAATGGATTATAAGCATGCACCACTGTGCCTGACTAACAGACCATTTTAAATTTAGCCTTTAAAACAACTCCTACCCCCCCAACTACTCTCTTGAATTAGGCAAAGCCAGCTAGACATTGTGCTAAGTATCTTATATGAATTATCTCATTCGATCTTTAAATGTATTTCAAGGAGGTAGAAAATATTTTAACATAAGTATAATGCACATTATATGTCTAATATTATAGTAACTTTCAGTGTCACACAAGTGACAGACATAGAATTTGAACCCAGGAAGGCTGACCCAGAAGCCTATACTCTCAATTACACTCTACTACATTTTAGTGTATCTCATTTTAATATGTTAGGAAAACAAGCTGATAATGCATATAACAGGCAGACTACCAAAACTGAAGAGGCAATGTATTGGATTTTGTTTGGAAAAAGATAGTTGACCCTATCAGCAACAAGGAGACCTAAGCACACACCTGCCAGGCACAACCCCCAGCTTCTTACCATCTTGATGTTATGGGAAGAATATGGGGCTTGGATCATGAATCTTGAATTCAAGTTCTAACTCTGCATTTATCAAAATTTGTGAAGCAGAAATAACCTCTGTCCTATTTGCTTGAGAAATTTTGATGAAATTTAGTAAGACTGAATTATTACATAAAAGCTGGGGTCATCATTTTAGAGTGAGGACAAGAGGTTGGACGGTTCTTACAGCTTGGGCTAGTAAGGGCTTGGATTTGCAGTGATGGAGCATCATTCTGTAAATGTTGGTATTTTACAGATGGGAATGAAGGCAGCCAGATGGGCTCAACAGTCACTGCTGCTGTCATCGGGATCATCGTGCCCATAGGTGAGTGTGTCCCTAGTAATGGAGGGCAAAGGGCTCTGCCCAAGCTTTGGGAAAGACACTAAAGGGATAAGGAACTTTGCAAACTGCATGGTTCAGTTTGGGCTTTTGTGTGGCACACACAGTGCTCTTCAGCTTCCGGCCCTATGGGAACATCCAGGTGCATCTCCCTGCACCCTCTCCACACCCTACACTCCCACCAGGTGAAGGCCAAATGAATGCACCCTGGGGACCCCGCTGGAGTCTCTTGCTCACCATTCTCTAAACTCCTAGCAATGACTGGCACATGATAGGGAATTATGTTTGTTAACTGATGAGTCCAACTGTTTGCCACTTCTTGAATAAATAATCCTGCCTTGTTCTTTCTCTTCGGCTTTCAATAAACATCTGTCAAGCAGCTACTTGATCCCCATTCACGGAATTCTAGTAAGGAAAGGGAAGTAGCGGCAGGACATGTAGGACGAGGCCCTGCCCTATGAAAGTCTGTGCTCTAGCAGGGTAACTCAGTGGGTACAGTACTTGCCACCAAAGCTGACTGCTGACTCCCTAACCCTGGAGGTCACATGATGGAAGGAGACTTGGTTCCTGCAGTTTGTCCTCTGATCTCCACACACCCGACCTTGTAGCATGCACTGCCCCGCCCCAATAAATAAGTGTAATTTGTAAAAGCAACAGTCTTATCCAAGGGACATATATCAAACTAATCATAAAACAAATAATACTAATTCACTCGCCAAAAGGACGAACATGGTGCCTAATACTAACACAAGTAAGTTCATTAGACATGGCAAATCAGAAGAATAAAGTGTTGTTGAGTGGGAATGCCAAGGAATCACTTGGTCTCAAAGGGAAGAGGACAGGCAAGGTTTCCCACTAAAAATAATCCTTGAGCTGGCTTGGCCAAAGGAAGGATCTAGAGCAGCCCAAGCAGAGCAGGCTGTGCAAGCAAAGCCAGGAATAGGCAAGGCATGGGGAGTGTTAGGGAGGCTGAACTAGTTCATGGTGGCAGAGCAATCCTGATTAAGACTCACAACCTGTGGCTGGCATGTGTCATGTCTATCCCATCTCTCATACTTACCTCTCATGTTGTGGCAGTATTATTGAGTTGAATGGCCCATTCTTAGGTTTATCTCCTGTCTTAGGGTTACTATCGCTGTGATGAAACACCATGACCAAAGCAACTTAGGGAAGAAAGGGGTTTTTTTGTTTGTTTGTTTGTTAATGCTTCCATGTCATTCTTCATCACTGAAGGAAGTCAGGACATGAATTCAAACAGGGCAGTAATTTGAAGGCAGGAGTGGATGCAGAGGCCCTGGAAGAGAACTACATCCTCATAGCTTGCTCAGCCTGCTTTCTTATAAGTCCCAGGACCACCAATCCAGGAATGGCCACACCCATAATGGGCCACACTCCATGCCCTAGACTTGCCTACAGCCCTGATCTTACAGAGGCATTTTTTTTCTTCAAGATAGGGTTTCTCTGTATATCCCTGCCTATTCTGGAACTCACTGTGTAGACCACAGTGTAGACCTCAAACTCACCTGCCTCTGCCTCCCAAGTGCTGGGATTAAGGGTATGCACCACCACTGCCCAGTTGGAGGCATTTTCTTTATTGAAGCCCCCTCCTTTCAGTTGACTGTATCTTGTGTCAAGTTAACATAAAACTAGCCAGCACATCTCTTTTATGGACTTTGTGCTTTTATAAGTCACATTCAGTAGGTGCTAATACGCTATAATAGAGGCATAACAGATACATAGGTGTGATGTAACAGCAAGCTGATATCCCTGTGGAGGAGGAAAGAAGGCAGTCCCAGGGAAGACAGCATTTGAATCAGTCTTGAAAGGGCTCAAGAAAAAGGATGTAGAGAGACTACTATTCTACTTTGTTTTGCGTGAACCCTGTTCCTGCCATCTAAAGAATCAGTATTTAAATGTCTACTAATCTGAGGAGGAAAATGAGCATTATTTAGGTTTTTATAAGCTTCCTGGACATTTATTTGCATGTTATTCTGTATGAATTGCCTACTTATAGTCTCATTTTTTTCTTTTAATTTTCTTATTTGAAGAAATACATAATAAATTTACATTTTTAAAGTATCAGATCTATTACTCTTTTTTGAGTTCTGGATTTTGTCTTGCTTAGAAAGGCCCACTTCATTCAGAATTATTAAAATGTCTCCTAATATTTCCTTCTAATTTAAATTATTTTCAGTGGATAAATATTATAGAGTGTGGTGGCAGAGAGTTAGCTCTGTTTTCTAATTGATATGACAGTTGTAATGTTATGACTTTTTAAAATATATGTGTATAGATTCTCCAAAACCATTTTATTTAGAGCTCCATCGTTTCCTACTGACTTGGGTGGTCATCTTTATTGTAAATTCATGCCTGTACATGCTAGCCTGTGTAATCCCCTTCACCTATTATCAGTCTAGTCTCACAGACTAGCAATACTTTATGAAGTGTGACTCTTGTAAACATTTTTAAAATGTTTTTATCTGGCTTCTCTTCTAGATAAACTTGTGACATTTTGTAAAATTTATGATGGGATTTTCATTGAACATGCTTTGGATATATACGTTTATGTAAGGGGAATTTTAATTCCTACAGTATCAAACTTTCCCATCTAGGACCTGATATCTCTATTTAAACCTACTTATGTCCTTTAGCAGAATTTGCCAGATTATATCACATTTGCCTACTTCTTGTTAAATCAGCCCAGATATTTTGTAACTTTTACCAGGCCATTTTGAATGTGCTAATTATTCCATGACATTTTCTAGTTGGTTATTTATTTGGGGAATTATGTTTATTTGGGTGTTTTTTGTTTGTTTGTTTGTTTGTTTGTTTTGAGACAGGGCTGCAGAGTCTCTATAAACCAGACTTACCAGAGCTCACTGTGTAGTCCAGAGGGTCCTGAAATTCCTGATAATTTTTCTGAGCCTATAGGACACCCTTTCCTTTGTTTTCTTGGCCAAGGGACAAAGGATGTGCTGGGCCTTGACCTCCCCATGTGCCCAACAAGGGCTAGGCTGCTTAATATTTTTACCCAGCTCTGAAGCCTTCAACTCAAACCTATGTCGCCCTTCCATATCCCCTTCTAGAGACACTCTTTGAGCCTTAGCAATTTTGAGAGAGAGTGACTTTCTTAAGAGTTCTGGAGAAGCAGCAGCATTAGGGTACAGGTGTAAGCAGACATTTCTTAGCCATTTAGCATGTGTCACTGAGCACCTCCTCAGTGCTAGGCATGGGTATGGAGAGTGATAAATAACACCCTGGGCTGGAGAGGTGGCTCAATGGTTAAGAGTGCTTACTGCTTTTCCTAGAGAGTGGCGTTTATTTCCCACCATCCATGTCAGGTGGCTCTCAACCAACCGTAATACCAGCAGTTTCAGGATATCATATGCCTTTTCCTGGTCTCCTCGGGTAACTGCACACACATGTGCATATGTATACACTCACACAGACACATATATTTTTTAAGTTAGCACAGCCCTCAAAGGCTCCATCCGGTTAGGAGAACAGATGTTTAGAAATAGGAAGACACAGGGGCTGGAGAGATGGCTCAGCGGTTAAGAGCACCGTCTGCTCTTCCAGAGGACCTGGGTTCAATTCCCAGCACCCACATGGCAGCTAACAACTGTCTGTAGTTCCAGTTCCAGGCAAACACCAAGGCAAATAAATAAATAAATAAAGTTTAAAAAAAAAAAAGAAATAGGAAGACACTAGAGCAGTTGGGAAAGATTTCCCATTTGAGTCAGTCTCAGAAGATGAAGAATTACTAATGGCAAGCAGGAGTGAGAGGGCTTTCAAGCAGGAGAGAAGGAGCTCAGAAACGATGCTGGGAAGCAGAGGGTAGGTAGGAAAGTGGAGAGGTAGGCAAGATCTGTGTTGATGCTGGGCCAGAGATCCTGGGTGTTCAGTGACATGTGTCCTTCCCTCCAGTGGTAATAGCCCTGCTGTGTATGAGTGGGTACCTGATCTGGAGAAACTGGAAGAGGAAGAATACCAAGAGCATGAATTTTGACAACCCAGTGTACAGGAAAACAACGGAAGAAGAAGACGAAGATGAGCTTCATATAGGGAGGACTGCTCAGATTGGCCACGTCTATCCTGCAGTAAGTATTCCTCAGGAGGAGAGCTCCTTCCCTCCCTCTGTCCTCTCACCCTGTCCAGCCCTCCTCCCTCCCCTCCCTCCTTCCCTCCGTCCCTCCCTCCCTTCAACCCTATCAAGAACCTGCCACATATCAGGCACTGTCCTGGCTCTGGGAGAACACAGACATACTGAAGCAGGTGATGGGGGTATCACAACATCAAGACCACCTTTTACCTAGCGGCTCTTCCTGGCAGTTAAGAAGCCAAACATCTTTCTGCAGAATGGTAACTGGCTATTTAATCTATACATATATGAATGCCAACAAACTCTGAATGCCAGCCAGTTAAATGCCAAACACCACATTAGACATCAAGTGTTCAGAATTAATAAAGGAACACATTACTTCCCAAGTAGCTGGTGGGGGAGTTAGAGATGCTAAGTATCACAGGTGGAAACTGAAGAATCTACCCTTCTAGGAAGCCTTCCTTGGCTTGTTTTCTTCTCCCACACTCTCCTGGCTGGGCCTCTGCATCCACAATCTGCTCACCTTCTGCTTAATGGTTAAACTACTAGACCCTGAGTTCTCTGAGGGCTGGCTCTGATGTGGTTAGTCTGTTTTCCTGGGCTAAGCATAGCAAGCTGGCTTCTAACAAATGCTGAATGAGTGGATTGTATGGAAGCACAGAAAGGGAGCTGCTAATTCTGTCTAGGGAACTGGGGTGCATAACAACTCACAGTAACAGATGAACTGTCTTTTAAAATAGTGATGTTTTAGGTAAGGAAGAATGGAAGTGAAATTCCAGACAGAATACGTGCAAAGGCTCAGAGGAACAGAGAGCACGGCCTGTTGGGGACAAGGGTTAGGAGGTGGTTAGAACAGGTGTCATTGTTGTATAGCAGAGTCAGGGGGCTGAGTATGACCTCAAAGGTCATCCAGTCCATCCCCCTGTCAGGCAATCAGCAGCTTTGATCGCCCACTGTGGGCAGAGCCCTGTCCTGGGGAGACCAGAGACCTGGAAGACCCAGCCCCTGCCCTCAAGGAGCTTTTTGTCTTGCCGGGGGAACCAAGGTCACAGATGCACCAACTCCCGAAGGACCCTCTTTCCGAGCTGCCTGTCGTCAAGTGCAAGGTAGGGCAGTGCCACTCTGAGCCTGAGGGGCTGGTGAGTGAGGGCCGTGAACTAGGCAGGCACAGCAACTCCTACAAGGCTTTTTACTTTTACAAAGCTACAACCAACAGCTTGATATTGGGGCAGAGGAAAAATGGGCTTGCCATAGACAGAGGAAATGGCATGTGGAATAATGTTACTGAATGTGTGTCAGACAAACTGCTGCTGAAGCAAACTGTTTGTAAAGGAAAGATGTATGAAACAAAGTTGAACAGTGTTGTGAGGTTAGCAGATGGCCTCAAGGCTCTTTAGTTGTGGCCAGGACAGGCAAGCAGATTTTAGAGATCAGAGAAGGCACAGCATGAGGGGCTTTGAGCTTGGAGGAGATGACCCTCAGTCCCTGTGTCACAGCCCTTACCTTTACTAGAAACGAGAGTGATAACCCCAGTCTCTCTGCTTCCTGAGGTTCTAAAGCTTAAAAGCATTTTGTAAATTACAAATCACTGAAGTAGCATTTCCAGAGCAGGAGATGATGTGGTGAAGCCTGTGTGTAAGCTCCTCCCAGTCACTGGCAGAGAGAAAAGGAGGAAGCAGAGAGGTATTTAGCAAGCATTTGCGTGTGTCAGACATGGCCTTCAGTGTCCCACAGTCCTTTGCTAATACAGTTTTCACAGTTGCCTTTGCAGGTGATAGTGAGAAAAGTGAGAAATAGATCATTTGAATAACTTTCCTGAGATCATAATCAGAACGGGGCAGAACCAAGATTAAACTTGAGGCAGTGTCCACTGGGGCCGTGTTCTCCCCACCCTGTCACGGGTACAGGTCCTTGAAGCTCCAGAAACGGGAATTCTCAGCCACCTGCCTTCCTCTGTCCTTTCCTCCTGTAGCTTTGCCATCACTCCGGGGCCTGTCTTAGGCCTAGAGACAGGCTTGGCGAGAATAAGAGGGTGGCTTGACAGTATCACTGTTAGTTAAAGCATGACCAAGTATGCATGGAGAAATTAAAAATAACTGAAAATTAACTTGAAAGGCAATGGGGTTTCTTTCTTTTTGTCATATGTAGCATGTCCGGAAATGGAAAATGCTGATGCTATGCTGGTTAGGCTTGACTAGACCACTTCACGTGTCATACTTGCTAGGCTGCATGTGTGTTATTTCATTTGGTTTCTCACCAATCTTAAGAAGTAACAGCTAATGAAACTAAGGCTTAGAATGGTGAAGTGAGACTATTCCCAAATCATATAGCTTTAAGAAAGGTAACAGAACCAGGCTCTAACCAAGGAAGGTGCCCAGGAAATGGAGAAAATGACAGTCAAGATGAGCTTCAGAAAGTTAGATGTGTATCCTAGAAAATAGAAAGAGAGGAAAGAGATTCCCTTACTCAAAAATAAGCTTTGGAGCTTTCCTGTCCAGAACTCTGAGACTAAGACAGAACTAGGATCATGAGAAGATATAAATCAACAGCTTTACATCAGTAAAGAATTTTAACCCTTAAGGGAACAGTCATTGGTCAGCCATTGAGGCAGAAGGGAGTTGAAGATACAGTAACTGGAAATGAGGGACAAGGGAAAGAGAGACTGAGTGTAATGACTTTTACCCACAGTTAGGTGGGTACCATTCTGCATCCCCATGCTCTTATCACTTCAGAGGGATGCAGCATGGTACCCACCTAACTGTGATTTGTGTTCTGGAGACAGGTGACCAACTGCCCAAGATTTAATATTTGATAGTTAACCCTCTTTTAAGGTCACCCAACTTAAAATCCTATAAGGAAGCTAAGCTTAGGTCTTTGCTACCCTTCTTTTAGCAGGGCAGAACAAAATGATAGGGGAAAGCTACAGTTCTACATCTGCACAGACATGCAGTTCAGCCATTTTCTGTGTGATCCAGAGTGATATAATTGAGCCTTAGTTTTTTTCGTCTCTAAAATTAGTATGATAAATCTTGTCATTGGAAGCTTGAAGATTATGTGAACTAATCTCTATAAAGTAATACTATGTCTGGTGCTTTTGTTGATATGCTGTAAAGATATTGCCTCTTATAGATCTAATGATGATTTCTTGATCTATTTCCCCAGCGAGTGGCACTAAGTCTTGAAGATGATGGACTGCCCTGAGGATGGGACCACCCACTTCGTGCCTCATGGAGTTCAGTCCTATGCACTACTCTCTCTGGATGGTGTGTGACTGGATGAATGCCATTTCTATATATGGGTCTGTGTGAGTGTGTGTGAATGTGTGTGTGTTAACTTTTTAAAATTTATGTTGCGGAAAGGTAACCACAAAGTTATGATGAACTGCAAACATCCAAAGGATGTGAAAGTTTTTATATGTATAATGTTTTATACACTTTTTAACTGGTTGCACTACCCATGAAGAATCCATGGGACAGCTACTGCTGAGTGACTAACATGATGTATATAACCAAACGGGGGCCAATGGTACAAACTCTACTCATCATTTGAACACTATATTTACAGAAGACGTTTGTTTTGATTTGAGGGCTTTTTTACGTTTAAGGGGCTTTTTTTGTAAATAAAATTATGCTTTGTGGCTATCCATCAACATAAGTATAAAAAGAAAGAACACTTCAACTCCCTTCCTCATTTAGATTATTTATTAACATATTTCAAAAGTAAGGTTAGCTATCTAAATAATTTAGAGAAGTGAGAGTATTTATTTTTGGTATGATTGGCCCACTGCACAGACTCTGTGTTTATGTGTGTATGTTTGTATGAGAGGAAAAAAATCTGTAGAGAAGAGGCACACTTATGACTATTGTTCAAATACATAAAAACAAAATTATTTTAAAACAGTCCACAAGAGGGGTATCTAGTTTTCAGAGACACCTTCAGAAACTTGATTCAGAAAACAGATGCCACAGTTTGCACAGACAGGTGGTGGGAAAGACATATCTTTTCACCTCTGGCTACTCCTGAGGCCTTGGTGAGCCAGCAAGCTTTTCAGCTCACCCAGGGCTGACCTGACATCGCCTAGGCTCTCTGCTGTGTGGTTTAGGTCAGTGGACAGATATTACACATGCCAGAAGTCCTCATGTGCTCAGGACAGCAGAGCTCAGAAAGCTCCCTTAAAGTCCATCTCTCAGTGAGGACTCAGGTTGACCTTCCTCTGAAGCACCAGAAGGCTGAGCCTCTAACGCAGCAGTTCTCAATCCAGGGGTCATGACCTAAGACCATTGGAAAACACAGATATTTACATTACGATTCCTAACAGTAGCAAAATTATAGTTATAAAGTAACAACAAAAATAATTTTATGGTTGAGGTCACCACAGCATGAGGTGTTAAAGGGTGGATGAGAACCACTGCTCTAGAGCTGAGTGAAGACATTTCTAGGATCCCAAAATTTACTGTGAGAACTGGCTCAGGCACTGAACCTCTGAATCGCTATAGATGAGGACAAATTTTTAGAATAAGTTTAATTACATCTCTGTTTTTCCATCCCCTTACCATTTTCTTAAGTAGGGGAAACATTTTAAAATAATAAACATGTTTCTTATCATCATATGTTCAGATAAAACTAAATCCAAAAAGGTGACCACATCCAAAGTTATATTTGGGGGGAGATATTATAGCATACTGGGCATGTGTCCACATAATAATTTGTTTTACTGCTTTATAAATAAAAGGAAAACTCTGGGTATTTATATAGATCTTTTTTCATTATGAACATTACCTTTATTTTTTCTGAGCCTTGGGGGTGGGGTGGGGAGAGATGCCATTTCTGTCTGTGGGATCTACTACTTGAAACATAATCTTATAGTCCCAGAAGGAGCTCAGTCCTCACTAGCTTTTTCTTCCAAGGTATGGTCTTTCTATGATTCTCCCAGTTCACTCCAGCTAAATGACCAGGGATAAATACAACAGCATTTGCCTTAAGTGGGAGCTGAGGATATGTATCTACCTTTGACATTCCTGGAACTTGACACTTCACGTCTTCTGTTCCCACTCTCCAACTTCCCCCAAGTCAGTGAAGCTTGAATGTCTCACCAGCTCGACCCCCTCTGAATTCTGAGGCGGGCCATCAGGAGTTCTGCCATTTGTTCATAGGAACTCCTTCTATGTCACTCATATTTTTCTAACCTTAAAAAAAATAGGTGTGTTCTAAGTGTGGCCATGGTATTCATGTGTTGATGGTCCTGAGATATTCATTGAATAAATGCAGTTGACCTCTGACCCATTCCAAACAGTTTCAAGAACAGGTGGCCTACTCCTGTGGTGCATAGTCAGTATATTCATTCAAGAATAGAAAGGAAAAACAATTTTAACTGAAGAAAAATGGTGAAAGTGAAAGAATCTAAGTTTACACAAAATAAGCAGCTTTAAAAAAAAAAATCTGCCTCCAAAGAAACTGAAATAATTAACAGTCATTAATGCATAGTTTCTGAACATTTAGTCAGATCCTGGACTTTTTAAGATTTCCAAAAAATGATTAAACACAATTTAGAAATACCATATTCCCCGACTATGCTACAGTCACAGTCTGAAAGCAGAGGCTATAGAAGAGAGCTACAACAAACCGACTGACAAATACACAGATAGCAAGAGATCAGAAGCAGTCTGAGGAGGTCCACTTCCTCCTATCATTGAAGACTTTTTGAGCCTCATTCTGGAGTGTATTTCAAACTTTCTGTTGCCATTTACCGCTGTGCATATGTATCCACATCAATGACAGGCAGAAGGATGCTTAGTGATAACTCAAGAAGGCAGAAACCTTAGCAAGCTACTTATTCAGAAGAAGCCAGGCCAGTCCTTTTGTTCTCCCTTCTCCAGAGGACAACTCTGGGCTGCCTGAACAAGCTATCAAACCTTTCCCTTTCTCAAGGGTTTCCTCTCCCTTGACTGTCCATCCAATAGACTGAAGAAGGCACTACCAGAAATGTACTGAAACAAGGAACTAAATGTTTACTCTTAAGAATGTTTGTATGTGTGTACACACACACAGAGACTGAAATGGCTTCTGACTTCAGGGGATAAAAAGAATGAGATGGGATTTAAATTGATGGCAGTTAATACTGCTGAGCCCTTCAGTAAATCTTACGTATTCACAACATACTCATTCTCTAAAACTATTCACTATGTGCTATGTGTTAGGCTTTGCAAACATCAAAGGTCAATTGGATATTTTTCACCCTTTCAGAGCTCACTGCGGTAGAAGATACATATGGATGTACATATATGAAAAAGTAGCTTTCACTTAGGGTACTGCCAGGGCACAACAAAAAAGATGGGTTATTTTACCTGAAAAGATGAAATAGTGAGTCTTCATAGAAGTGAACCAAAGCTGAATCTTAAAAATTAAAAAGTGGTGTTGAGGTTGCTTTGGCAGAGGCGACGCTGAGCTAGGCCTGCGGCATGACAGGCGCAGGACAAGCAAGAACAGCATGTAATTCCTTATACTGGGATAAAGAACTCAGAGTTGGTGAGAAGTGAAACCGAATGGAAAGACAAGTTCAACAGACGCACTTTATAATTTCTGATTTAATTAAGCAGATCATGGAAAAGAACGTACTGCTGGCACTTTGAAAGCATGACATTATTTCACCTCAAGCTTTCCAGTGGCCACAAGGAAGGCTGACTGATTTTTTTTTTATTTGAATCAGATTTTTTTATATGGTTAGTGAAAACTAATATAAGGGCAGTGGGATTTTCAACAGAAGCATGCCATGTTGTCAAGGACCTTTTAGATTTTTCTCAGCTGTGAGGATGAAAACAAGATGATAAAGATACAGAATTTGGAGAAGGTATCCCAGTCCAGTTGTGCTACTGGGTGAAGGAGACAATTCCAATCCCACAGAAATACAAAGACCACCCCATCCCCCCCCCACACACACACACTCACCATTTCACAACATGTCAGTAAGCGGTTTCTAAATATGTACTTTCCTTCCCCATACATGCATGAAAATAGAGTGTCAGAGTCTCATTAAACTATATTTTTAGGGTATTTGGGAGTTTTCAGGATATGAAATTTAGAAGGTGAAAGAAATTAAAATTCTAAATTTTCAGTTAATTAAAGGAAGCTTCATTCAGACTGTACACCATGTGCACAGTATTAAGAATCAGCGGGAACTGCAATTGCAAACATTTTCTCCTGTTAAAACTAATTTTTAAAAAGCTACCTGTATAAATATATATATATATATATATTTAAAGACAAGGTTTTGATACTTTTTTTTACAAAAACTACAAGAGAAGACTGTACAAACCACAGACTTTTTAAATGGCATTTTGTTCTATACAAGCTGTTACTGTGAGGGGTAAGGTACTGGTTTGCAAACTTACACTATCCAAATGGGTTTTCATGTTTACTGCCTCACCCTCCAAATTACCACATTTGGTGTAATAGCAGAGCATGTAAAATGTTGGGTCTCACTAACCATTTCTGCTCTGGTCCTGTCATTCTAAGTTCCACTAACCTCTGTATTCAGTGACTCAGCAATCTCGCTTCTTCCAGAGCCAGAGGGACTGAAGGAGGAGCACTCGCTCCATTTCACTAGCTGTACTGACATCATCTTGGTGAACTGGAAACCAAATGTGGACATTTGTAAAATCAGTACACTGTTTCTAGAGAGAATAAATTCATTTTTTAAAGTCTTTTGCTTCATCGTGGTGCTTTAATGGAGGGTGTGTGTGTGTGTGTGTGTGTGTGTGTGTGTGTGTGTGTGTGAACTATCACTGACTCCCTAATGTATAGCAAATGTTTTGCACAAATCATTTCAATCTTAGCAATAATCCACTATTATGCACTTCCATTTTATAAAGAAATGGGTAAAGTATCTGCCCAAAGCCACACAACTCTTTTTAGTAGTTCTGAAGAACAAAAGCATGTGCAGCAGTCTCTTCCTAGAATTTCCTACTTGTTATTAAGTACTAAGTTTAGGTAGTATCTCCTCCACGAAGCAAGCTCTTGTCTGTCCCAGTTAGATAACTCTACATTTTCATTATGAACTTTGCCTGCTTGCAGTGCAGTGTTTCTGGCCTGTCACTTATTCTCCTGCCATTGAGGTGACTTTTACTGAGGTCATCTGGCCTTCCCTTACTTGAAATCTTGTAGATACCTCCAGGCTTCTCTTCCTTGACTTAGGAGTGGTATTTATCACTATGACACTCACCTTAGAATACTCGTACTTTGGTGTCTACAACACCGTTATTTCTGGTTTTACCTTTAAAGTTTTGGCCACAGCGTAGTCTCCTTGGCCTATTCTTTACCTTATGATGTTTCACTTTTTCCACTCCCTTTTAGTCTGCATCGTCAGCACCTGCACATGGGTCATTAGGTCATCATTGTACGACCACCCTCTTGGATTACTTTAACATCTACCTATCTAAATGTATTATTATACTTCCGGTCTTTTGGTTTTTCCAGTCTAGCTTACATGACAGCCAAAAGTGCTCATGCAGTAGGAGCTGGGTCTGGTGATGGCACATGCTTTTAATACCAGTATTCCAGGGGCAAAGGTGGGCTCTGCTCAAGCCCAGTCTGGACTACAGAGTGAGTTCCAGGCCAGCCACAGTGAGACCCTGTCTCCAAAAACAAACAACACAGGAAGTGGTAGGGAAGGAGTGGCGAGACAGCTCATTTGGTAAAGATGTGGGTCAGTCTTCTATAATTAGAGCTTTTAATGGTTTTGATCAATTTTGACTCTTGAAAAAAATGACCTCGAGTAGTCCTCATGTTTGACTCACTTTTTTTTTTTTTTTTAAGGGTTTCACCTTGTAGTCCTGGCTAGCCTGAACTCACTATGTAGACCACTCTTGGTTTAAACTCAGAGATCTGCCTTACTCTGCCTCTGAAGTACTGGGATTAAAGGCATGGAACACTATGCTCGGTCCTGGCCTGGGTATTTTTGGAGATGTTAGTGTGGGATTCCATCAGCTGAGATTCGATCCTGGATAAAGTGACTAAGAGTGGGAATCCAACATCCATTTTAACGTCCACCCACACTACCTATCCTAGACATCAGTGAGCCCAGAAACAGGAGAGGTGAAAGGCAACTTGTGCATGAGTGCTAACACTCTGGAGGATGAGGTTAGAGGCACAAGTCCTAGGTCAATCTGGACCATGCTGCAGTACCTTGCCTATGAGTAAAATAAATAAATGACGGAAAGGGATGTTGGTAGTGCAGGCAAGTTACAGGAAACCTTGTGGACTGGAGGAGTCACTGCAGACAGTTTTCTTTAAAAACAGTTAAGTAAGCAGAGCGGTAGTGATATACACCTTTAATCCCAGCACCTGGGAGGTAGAGGCAGACGAATTTCTGTGAATTCAAGGCCAGCTTGGTCTATAAAGAGAGTTCCAGGACAGCCAGAGCTGTTAAACACAGAAACACAGTCTCGGGGGCTGAAGAGATGGCTCAGCGGTTGAGAGCACCGTCTGCTCTTCCAGAGGACCCGGGTTCAATTCTCAGCACCCACATGGCAGCTAACAACTGTCTGTAGTTCCAGTTCCAGGAAAACATCAAGACAAATAAGTAAATAAATAAATAAAATAAAGTTTAAAAAAAAAAAAAAAA
>PVIH01021963.1:0-28367 GCA_004025045.1 Sigmodon hispidus | reverse complement strand
AGCTGAGCCCTCCCCCTCCACAGCTGAGCCCTCCCCCCCACAGCTGAGCTCTCCCAGACTCATAATGTTTTTTCTTGGCTCCATCCCATCTCCTCCTTCCCTGCTACTCACCATATGCCATCAGAACTATTTCTGTAGCTGCCTATTGGGAAAACTTCACTACAAGCCGACCTCCCTCCAAGCATCCCCTTTCTACACAGTGTCCAGACATACTAGGGACATTTCCAACCCCTGCATCCTACAAAGACCCCACACCTAGTGCTCAGCTCTGTGCAAATATCCCTGGTTCTCGAGAATGTGACCAGACCTCTGTTTGATCCTGTGGACCACAGCAGCCTGCTTCCTCATGCACACTATAGTATTTGTTACACTGATAATGTCTTGCCTACTTGCCCATAAACTCTCTATGGACAAAACCCTTCCCTGTCTTCTTTATCATTGTATGGCTTAGTTCAGTACCTAGTACCTACCCAAGCAGTTCGTATTATAAGTGAATAGAGAACAAACAGTTTGCATGCTAAGTCTAACATGGTTTCTGGTGATTGGAGCATTGTCTTTAAAGGAAAAGCAATGGTTCTAGCTCTCAAAACTACAAATATGACACCTGAAGCTATGCTAAGGAAAATGTGGTTTCCCATGATTCCACAGTGTTATTTCTTGGGTATGAACAGAACTACCCCACTTCTTGAAACAGCTAAGCTGAGCAAGTCTGCCAGACATCCAGTTGTGAGATGTAAGTGTATGCCTGCCCATCATGGGGGGGGGGGGGAAGGGCCCCTGACCGTGACTTACTACAAACTACAACCAACTTTCCCTCTCTTGCAGAGCAGCCATAGCCATTTGGCTGAGGAAATGTGGTTTAAACACATGCATTCACACACATATGCAAGATGATGGACATTTTCACAGGTGGAGGCATTCAGACAGAAAATAAAAGGGAAAATAATTGTGAATGAGCTTTTCACGGGGAGGCTTATTATATGTGTGAATTGCTGATTCTTTAGCAACGTGGTAACAGGTGACAAAGAAATTGCCCTTTAGACATATGGAAAAACACTTTCAGAACACAGCAAATTCACCAAACAAACATAGCACAATGCCACACATTTAGAGACACAGAGGGCTGTGTGACCTTCCTGGCTGCTGGCCTGTTCATGGTTGCTAGCATCCAAAAGGCTACTTACTGCCCAGGGCTGTGTGGGAAACAACATGGCTCTTACAGCCCACAGAAACCAAGAGAGCAGGAGCCCAGGGCAGGGCACGGTCCTGTCCACTGTCTTTATCACAGCAGCCTGGTCTGTACTCTGTCCATATCTGCCTACCACAGCAGGGATTTTATATTTCCTTCACCATTGTGGCATTTGGTACCATCAGGGTGCCTCTGAGTCTTTGGTGAGGAGTTGAGTCCTTTCAGGCTGGTTAGGAGCATACCTCATGGTGAATGGGAGTGAAGAGAGAACGCTGCTTGTCAACAGGGGGTGGAGTCTGCAGCTGTGAGGATGAGCAACTGTAAGGGCAACAGGAGCACACGCAGGTAGCAGAGCGTGACACACAGGTGCATGCTGTGTCCCAACCCAGGTCTCACTCTTTCCTGGAACTTCTCCAGTGGTAAAGTTCTTCTGCTTTGAGGCAGCTCAGTAAGTTATTCTGCTCTGAAACCCCACCTGACACACATGGTCTTTTATGCCTGCAAACAGGCGCTGATAAACTGCTGGCCAATCTGCAAAGAGCAAGTGAAAGGCAAGGCCCATCAGGAGCCTGCCGCTTCCTCCTCCTATGACACTTGTTCAATGCAATGATGATAGAAGACCTTGGATGTCTCCCATCTCTATAAAAGCCCGTTTGTAAAAAGTGGTGAAAGCTAAGCAACTTTGCCCTTAAGAAATACTGATCCTGAATCTATATTCTAAGACATTGTACCTTTCCATCTCTCCATACATTATGAAGCAGAAAAAGTGCATGATAGCCCCTTCAGACATTAGTTGGCATAAATTAACTCTCATGTCCTGCTGATGGTATAAGGACAGCTAAGCCAAACCCTTCAAAGGATGGCATACAAAGATGCTGACATCCCAGCCCATGGCGATGTTCAAGTTCATCTCTAGAGAGCTGCAACTTCCAATTTTTCAAGGCCTTATATTGTCAGTGTATCTCTCAATATGACACTGAGATGTGAAAGGCATTATAAGAAGTATAAATGACCTTTAAACACCAGAGATAAAATGCGTATGCATGCCCAGTGTGTCTCCTATTTTAGCCCACATGCTATGAGAGGTGTGGCAGCTATTGTCGGGTACATAGACAAGGGTGTCACTAGTATCATTTCAATTTATTTATTTAATTCTAGCATGTAAGACCAGAGCACAGTTGTTCATCTGGACAGTGATAGCCTTCTAGATATAGCTGGGAAGAATACATCACTTTGTCCAAGAACATTTCCCCCCCTAATTTCTATTCTTCCCCTTCCTTCCTGTTATGTTTGAAAGTTAATACCCTACCTCACTTCCAGTTTTCTCGCTCTGCTTCATGTATGGAACTGAGATGTGAGCTCTCAGTTTCCTGCCTACGTGTTGCCCTGCTGTCCAGATCATTGTGAACTTTCCCTATGGAAAGATAAGCTAAAAAATCTCTTCCTTGAGTTATGTTTTTATTTATTTATTTATTTATTTCCCTTGGTGTTTGCCTGGAACTGGAACTACAGACAGTTGTTAGCTGCCATGTGGGTGCTGGGAATCGAAACCGGGTCCTCTGGAAGAGCAGATGGTGCTCTTAACCGCTGAGCCATCTCTCCAGCCCCCCTTGAGTTATGTTTGGTCAAGGTATTTTATCACAATTTTAAGAAAAGAAAAAAACTAACACATTGCTCTTCTTTTATCTGTTATTTTATTTTTGTAAATAACAAACTTTTAATTTTACACTTTTATTTGAATTTTTATTTGTATAGCTTAAATTATGCAATATTGCATAATTAAAATATGCAATAATTAAATTATGCAAAATTTATATCATTTTTACCTTCCAACTTCTTCCATGTCCTACCTCGCTCCCTCTAGAATTTGTAGCCTCATCTTCTATAATTGCATGTGTGCGCATGTGTGTGTGTGTGTGTGTGTGTGTGTGTGTGTGTGTGTGGGAACACGCATGCGTGTCCTTCTGAATTCACTTGCTATTACTCTTAAATACATAGGTTTATGGCTGACCACTTTGTACAGGAAAATCTATCAGGCAGAATATCCCTAAAGAAAACTGAGTCTCTCACCCTCAGTAGCCTTTGACTACTATGGCTTTTTATCTAAGAATGGGACCTCAATTGTTCCTCATCCCCATTAGCATGTTGGCTAGTGTGGTCATTGTATAGGTCTTGTTTAGCCATTTCATGGGTGTACTTTATTACATCTAGAAGATGCAATCTCACAAAGATCTCCAAATCCTCTGGTTCTTTCTGCCCTCTCTATAATCATATTTATTCCCTAAGCCTTAGATGTAGGGGTTGGTTGTATCCATACCAGTGGGGGCCAGTCACCCCATAGTTATCTACTCACTGCACTTTGAGAAGTTGTAGATCTTTGTAGTAGCTCCCATCTGCTGCAAAAAGAAGCTTGTTGATAAAAACGGTAAGAATTTAAAACACAGCTAAAGCTATATTGATTTAGGAAAACGGCAATGTGGATTCTCCTCTCAATTACGTGGCCTCTCCAGCCATACTAGATTGCACAGGCCTGAGTTCCCTCCTATTGAGCAGGCCTTAAATCCAATTTGATAGCTATTCACCACCCCCATGATGTAAGTGCCACGGTTGCACCATTGGGTATATACTGTCAGGCCAGTCATTGGTGTGCTTCTCAGACTTAACATCCTCTTCCTTGGCAACTTTGCCTTCCAATACTATGAGAGCTAGCTTTCCGGACGAGCATTTCAGCCCAGTAGCTCCGAGTTCTGTATATAGAGTATGTGATATCTTCACCAATAGGCTCTTACTTCCAAGTTCTGGGAGACAACCACGGTTGATGGAGGTAACCTGAACTGCCCTCCCAAACAACTCAAAGGAGAGTGCTGGAATTTTAGTTTATTGATCTTGGTGGTGGGATATTATCACTCCAAATGGTATAATTCCATTTAAACCGTATACCCAAGTGATATAATGTATGGATAAGGGATAAACCCTGTGCCTAACATACTATGCTCCAAAAATGATCTTAATTATTTTGTCACCTAAACATTAGCACTAACAATCATTTTATAAATGAGTCAGTGGGTGAATATACAATTCTGTGTCCATGGTATGAATGCTGTGCTCACATTTACCTAGTTATTAGAGACTTATTATAATATTTCACTTCAATATCTATGGCGATAATGTGTCCTGTAGACAGTATTGGTAACAGATTTTTTTATTATTATTTATATCAAAATACAGTAAATCTCTACTTCCTGTCTTTCAAAATGCCAGTGCACTTTATAAGCTAAATCAACTAGGAAATGCTTATGTGGCCAGGCAGTTAGGGCTGAAGGACAGCCAGCTTGAAGGCACTCTCACCGTGGTGTTAAAGTTCTGGAAACAAACGCCGTGTGGGAAGCCTCCTCGGAGAAGGCGAATTGTTGTTCGCACCTCAGCTTTGATTTGGAGGCACCTGCGAGAGAAAATGCTTCTCTCTCAGTACTTGCTGGTTGTTTTATTTCCAGAAAACACGCTTGTTATTTTAGCTGAGGTAATTGCCTGAGCTCCAGGGGATGATTTGTCACAAATGAACAGTGACATCTACAGGTAGACCAGAGTAACGTGTCTCTGAAAAGAAGCAACTGTCCTCAGTTGGCTGGGTAGGACTCCCAAAATAATGTCATTCGTTTTTATTTCAGAAAGTAAAAAGCAACACACAAGTTGAAAACAAAAATCAAACCATATAGATACAGACAGGTAGATATAGACGGAGTTTATTTCTGAGCACAGGTAGCTCTTTTCTCCTCTAAATTCCTGGGGTTTCTGACAAATCAGCTTGTCTGTTCAGGCGCTTCTGTGCGAGCATCATATGAGAGTGTTGGCTTCCACCACCTGCCTTCCTTCTCTGCTTTGATTAACTAGATCAGCAGAGGCTGCTCCAAACACTGTTCATCTAACCATTTACATTGCAATATTTCCAAAGTTAATCTCCTGTTCTGCTTCTGCGGCTTTGTGATTTTAAGGATTCTATTGATCTGTTCACTGTCATCTCAGGATAGCATTGGCAACTTAGAATCCACCACCCCAGGCTCCTCAGTTAGAATAAGTCTAGACACAGCTGGCCACACACTCATCTCATTATCACCCTCTGTGCATGGAGTTGACCAGATCCCACATGCGGTGACTGCAGTCCCCAGGGTTTCTGAGGCCCCTGATAGGTCACTGATGTCAGTCTGGAGCAAACTCTGCAGCTAGAGGGTAGAAAGCAAGAGTTCTGTCTGTCCTCTGGCTAAGTTTTGCCTAGGGCCTTATGCCTGGGGACTTTCATCCACTGAGTGTAGCTGTTAAAAGCCAGAGGCTGGAGAAACGGTTGATTGACAGACAAGATCTCCAAGGGCTGAAAATTGTTTTACCTGAGTGTCCTCATCAGTAAAATGGCCATGGCTATAGCTTCCTTATGCCTGTAGGAAATGGGAGCCTCAGCCTAGGAAGCAAAACGGCTTCCTTTTCTCTGCCCCTTCTTAGGGGCAAATCCCATTCTCAGCATTGCAAGAGAAGGTAACTTCATGTTCCTTAAGTCAAGGATTGAAGTGTGGCCATGACGCTGTTAGATGGATTTTATAGGCAAAACCTAGTTAACATCAAACTGTGTACCAGCAGGCACAGTCCATTCCTCTGGACCAGGGTCAGGAGAGGACGCAATGAGTCACTTGCTCCATGAGTTGAATATTGAGTGAGCAAGCCACCCTATTCTACTCCTTCATAGGCTAACCCCCTCCAGAGTTTCTTCTTAGATCTTCCTGTCCTACTCTCTTTAGCTACTTCTCCTACAGATGTAGCCTCCAATCCTAACTTAGATTTGGATCTTAACTGGGTAGCTTTCTAACCAGGTCATCTTTATAAGCTTCACAAGCCCTAAGTTCTAGCATCCACATCTGGGGCCAGTGATATGGCTCAGTGAGTACAAGATACTTGCTCCCAAGCCCAACAACCTTAGTTTGATTCCCAGAACCACATGGTAGAAGGGGAGAGCCAATCCCTACAGGTTATCTTCTGATGTCTACATGCATGCCATGCATACATGCACCACATTGTGGTGGGGAGCACACCTATGCAATATCTGCTTAAAAATTCTCCACATCCATACAGTGAGTTAAAGAATAAAAACAAGATTCAGCCACATGAATTGTAAGGAACCAGTCTGATTTTGCTGATAGCATCATCAACCCACAAGCTTTTCAGGGGCCTTTGGTTGAATTCATTACCCACATTCACCTCCAGCCTTTTGAGCCTCCTTGTCCCAAAGTTAGAGCATAAAGCCCTTCTGTATCCTTAGGTCACAAGAAACAGACATCTTAGTGACTTCCATGGTTCTGCCCGATTGAGTGAGAGTCTCTGTGGCCCTGCTCTTGGAGTAGCTACCATCCATATTAGAATATCAGATATTCACATGTCCCTTCTCATAATGGGCCTAATCTGTGAATGATGAGAGTATTTAAAATGAGACCCATTAACTTCCCACTTATATATAATACAATCTCTGTCAACAAAGACCATCCTACCTGCCCCACTCTGCACTATCAGCCTTTCCTGGTGAAGGATAATTTGCCTTTTATACCTGTTGAGTCTTGGGCTTCATCAAAAGAAAAAAATACTTTTTCTACTAAAAAAAAAAAAATACAGAGGGAGAGGGTGTCTTAGGGTTTATATTACTGTGTAGAGATACTGTGACCATGGCAGCTCTTATAAAGAAAAACATTTAATTGGAGCTAGTTTATAGTTTCAGAGGTTTGGTCCATTATCATCATGGCAGCATACATACATACAGCCATGGTGCTGGAGAAGGAGCTGAGAGTTCTATATCCTGATCCACAGACAATAGGAAGTGAACTGTGTCTCACACTGGGTGTAGCTTGAGCACATGAGACCTTGAAGCCCACCTACACAGTGATACACTTTCTCCAACAAGGCCACACCTCCTAATTGTGCCTCTCTATTGGCCCAGATTCAAACACATGAGTGTATGGGAGCCATACCTATTCAAACCACCACAGAGGGAGGGAGGGAAACGAAGAGGAAATTAAAAATAACAATAAACCTCAGCTGCACACTGTGAAGTCACTACAGCTGGACAGAGTTCTAAACCTCATCTTACCTGCCTCTTTCTGCTCCTCAAAGATAAGCTAATGCATCTTTATAAACCTAGCCTCTTAATGGGATTTTAGCATCCTCTACTTTGGTCCAGGTAGGAGAAGGGAGAGCTCTTGGTAGCAGAAGCTGTGAATTGCTGTCAAGGACCATCCAGACACCCCATGCATGGGCCTTTGCTATCTAAACAGACCCTAGAGTGCCAGCACCACCCACGGAGTTCCCCAGCCTCAGCCACTGGCCACCTGACTTGACAAACAGAACACTGAATGCTTCAGGCCTGAGATAAATGTCATCAGGGAAGGGATGTAAGGCTGCAAGCCTGGGACAGGAGGAGCTGCTGCCTCAGTCAGCTGTCCCAGATGTGGCTGCTGTTTCCATTCTCACAGGGATCAGGAGCAGAATGAACCATGAGGGCTCCCAAGAGCCTTTTGCAGCCAAGAAAGAGAATGTGCAAATTAAAATTTCGTGAAGTTTCCCCCCCCCTCCACTTACCCTTCCTCTAGGGTTGGTTGGTCACAGGATGGCAAGGACCTCCTCCCAACCTCCCTTCTCAGGCCCCACCCCTTCATGGAACATTGCCTCTCCACACTTCATCTCCCACCACAGACTCCTCCCAAGACATCAGGAAAGAAGGGAACCGAAGCACCACAGGAGGACCACCCTGTCTGCCTTCACACTGTAAATGTTTCCCTCTCATCTCAGGAGGTTTTCCTTTTAATTAAAAAATGCCTTTGTGAATCAATGTGCAATTCCATGTCTCCTTTGTCTGGTACTATCCTGTTCTCCAGAAATGATTAGACAACTTCTTTCTCAGCTTGACAGGTGTGGAAGGCTAAAACCAGAAGTTCCCTGGCCTTTCTTGGCTGGCCAGTAGCCTTGAGACCCTCCTAGCCTTCCTGAATCTCAAGTTTTTCTCAGACAACCTTGGTACCCACTTCACCTACTCATTTTTCTGCCTGGTCCAAGTCCCCCAGTTCCCATTTGCTTCCTTGGGTCTTAGGGCAGTTTCCCAATCTGGCTTGTAGCCCCCAAAACAAGGTGCCTGGACCTTCTATGTTTCATTCACTAGTCTGTGTTGATATACTGGTTGCTTGTCATATCTTTCTTTTCCTTGTGCATGTATATGTTGAGTTTAAAATCACACAAACTATTAAAGGCAGACAAGAAAAATGGAATAGGTAGTCCATAAGTGATGGATCCTTTCATTCTATGCCTCAGAAGCCGCTGACCAGCAACTCAAGAATTTCCACAAATAAATCAGAAAGGTACTGCTGACTTCATTTATAGGCTCCCTTCCCATTGGTGTTATAAAAGGATTTGGAAAAGTTCTTATCACTTCCAAGGAAGTCCTACTCAGGGCTAGCAAGATGGCTTCATCGTTGAAAGCACTGGCTGCTCTCCTGGAGGACCTGGATTTGATTTCTAGCACCCACATGGCAGCACACAATAATGTATAACTCCACTTCTAGGAATCAGCCTCCTGTGGCCTCCAAAGGTACCCGGCACTCATGCAGGACATAGCCATGCATGCAGACAAAGGATTCAGATAACAGCCAGGGTTCCACTGAGCTCTGAAGTATTCTAAGGCGGACATTGGGAGGACAGGGAAGAAGTGTCTGTTTGTCTGTCTGACTCCCATTCAGTTTCCAGCTGAAATCAGGGGAATGCATAGTTGAGACTTCAAGCATGAGGGAGCCACCATGCTGGTGCCCTCAGCTTTGCTGTCACCATGGTATCCAGATTCTCTGAAGGAGGGGTCCCATTCGAGGCAATAAATCTCACCTTGTGATAAGACCAGAGCTTACAGGTATCCTAGAACATCCACCCTGGTTTTATATTGTTGCTTCAGCATCAACTTAGCAGTATGGTAGAGGAGGGACGAGGGGCATCTACCCTCTGTCAGAGATGAAAGGGGCATCAGAATGGGCCTCCGTTTGTGGTCAGAATTTGTAGACATCCTCATCTCCTCCTCCAGTCAAGTCCCTCCCTGCCATCCTGAACCAATGGTAAATTGCATTATTTGTTTTAGGAGATCTCAAGTCCTTGTGAGGATTAAACATTCTCTGTGCTTGAGCCAGCTGCCAATATTGTCTGCTCCTCCCCGCTCCCCCTCAGCACTGAATCCTCTTCTCTGATTTCTTCTCCACCTTCTGTAGAGGACCCCCTTCCCCATCTGCTTCCTCATAATGCTCCTTATGGTCCACATTGAGAGCCAGGAGCTAAGCAGCTGGGAGCTGGAAGAGCAGGCTGGGGAGCTCCAAGAGCAGTAGCCCGCTTGCCCTTGATCTAAAGGATCCTAATCTTGGCCAGAGGCTGAGCACAGCTTCTTACAGTGAGACTTCTCACTGGGCTGAGAAATGACCAGCATGTTGTAGGTGAAGGCAGGGCTTAGATTGCAGCTGCCCCAGCTGCTGCCTCCACACACAAGCAGGAAGAGGACACAAAGGCTGCCAGTTCTGGAACAAGGCCACCAGCTGAGCCCCACTGCCACCAGCCCCACGGGAAGTATACTCCTGGTTGCCCCATGCTACTTATCTCCATATGCCAGTTTCCAGCACCTTCCTGCTCCTCCCCTCCAAGGGCAGCAGACCCTGGAGTGCCAAACTGCTGACCCAGCAGGTCTGCAGCATGCTCAGAGCCCAGCACACCTTCGATCTTTTCCATCCCGGCACAGGAAAGAGAAAAGGTCATGGATGCCCAGCTTAGCTCTCTCCTTTGTGATATACACAGGACAGAATTTAATCTTCCCGTTGCAAATGTTCACAAAATAGTTTTCCAGTGCTGCCTCTCAGCTGAGAAGCAGGACGTGATAAACTTTATGAGAATGGATCTGCTTCTCAGATTTATATAGACACATAGCTGTTCTATTGATCACACACACACACACACACACACACACACACACACACACACAAATCCCTAGTAGTGAAAGAAAGCGAGACAGCTGTAGACATCTCCTGTTTCTACACCTACTGCCAAAAGTATGGTGTGGTGGTGGCCAGACTCAGAGAACCAGGCTTGTAGGCCTGCGGTTTCCAATGGGGATTTGAATTGTGTGTCTGAGTGTTGTTCATGTGCACATGCATGTACACGTGTGTACATGCATACTAAAGTCACAGCACAACATTGGGCCCCGTTTCTGGGCACTGTCTCCCTTGGGGCTCACTGATTACAGGCTCCCAGGCCAGCAGGCACCAGAACTCTGCTTGTCTCCGCCTCCTCTGTCCTGGGATTAAAAGTGCAGTGGCTTTTCGAGTGTGTGTGTGTGTGTGTGTGTGTGTGTGTGTGTGGTGTGGTGTGTAGTGACTGAAATCAGGTCCTTATTTTTGCCTGGCAAACACTTTTCTAGACTTACTCATCTCTATAACCCATATTTTAATGTTTTACTCTGTAAGCTGTTATGTATTATAACATGTCATACCAAAAGCTGGCTCTTATTGTTACAATGTCAGCCATATATGAGTTCATCAGATCTTCTGATAGCTTAAAAATACCCAGCAGGGTCACCATTTCACTTTGAACTTGCTGTGCTTCCAGTAAAAATCCCACTCATCTATGCCCTGGAAAGGACCACACCAAGACTGGGTCCCTCCCACACTGTAGTTAATCTCTTAGTGTCAACAGACTACATATTTGTGTGCCATTTGGTAATTTAGACTTGAAGATCATACTCTGAGAGCCATATGGCTATTACAAGCTGGCACAGAAGAGGACACTTAAGGACCAAATAGCCTCAAATTGTCTGTACAAAATGCTTGCAGTACTGACAAGTCTTCCCAGCCATAACATTTGAAAGACAGTCTTCCTACATGCAGCATCTAGGGAGGAGGGGGTGGTGCATGTGACCTGATTCTTAGGGTCAAATGTAAATGAACAAAGGCCATTCCATCCTGGGTACTATTACTTTAGCCATTTTCTAGGGTTTTTTTTTTCTTTTTCTTTATTGTTTTTTGAAAACCAATATCAAACTTTATATAAAAAAGCAAAACATTCAGGATAGCTAAAAAAAAAAATACAACTTCTCTTTTCTCTAAAATACATGAAACATAAAAAATAAAATCTAAAGCTCCCCAAGCCAGGTTAGGCTCAGCTACAGATGAAGAAAGCACAGTAGGTCACTGCTAATGCCCATGGATGCACTATGGCCACCATAAATTTCTGCTAAGCAATCCTCCTACAGTCAAACCAGGTTTGTGTGTATGTGTGTGTTTTAAATCACTTTATTCACCCATCATCTTTTAATGGAATAAGAATGTTTTTGCTTAAAGTCTACAATGAGTGAGTACATCCCCTGCTTATCCTTCTGGGTTTAGGATTTTGTTTTAATCATCTATTTTCCATTCATTCATTCATTCATTCACTCTAAGACAGAGTCCTATGTATCTCAGGCTAGTCTAGAACTTGCTATATGGCCAAATACGACCTTGAACTTCTGATTCTCTTGCCTCTGCCCCCCAAGTCCTGGGATTACAGACATGCACCCCTATGTCCTATTGATTCATTGCTGGAAAGGGCTTTGTGCATGCTAGGCAAGCACTCTACTGACTGAGTTACAGTCCCAGCCCCTCGTATGTCATTTCCTAAAGCGATGGAAAGAGCCTTCATTGCACATAGAACCTCCAGTGTCCCTTCTAACATTGTGAATGATTGCAAGTGGCATTCTATAAATACAAAGTGTATCCTGCAGACATTGACACCAAGCATTCCAACAGTGCCTTTTTCTTTCTTCACAGCTCTGCTGTATTCTCTATGCTTTGTACTTGTGTGTTACTCCCAGCATCTCTGACCTGAAGCTCACATACATGTGGCTAGCTGCCCTGGGCCATTCTGGGCCTGAGAACCAGCCTAAGGATTCATCCATAGCACATTCATTAAATGAAAAGTGCAGGAGCTTTTGTTATTAGAGAAGCAGCCCATGGTCATCAAGCAAGTGTCAGAAACCATAGAGAAACAGAAAGAGAAATGAGACATCAACTGCTCCCATTTTCAAAGGATGGTCCTTGTACCACTCTCTTCCCCCTTGATAATATCACATATGAGTTTACATCTCTCTAAGCCCATGATTAATAGCAGTCCATAATGAGGATGTGCCATAATTTGCTGAAGTAATTCATCTTACAGAATGGTGGTCATTATCCTATGGCCTAATTTTTACATTTCTGATTTTATTTTTTTCTAGGAAGAAAAATGAGCTTTCTCTTTTTCTTGTCAAGTTGTTATTAAAAGTCCCTTTTATAATAACATTATTTTAGAATGAGGCCATCCCTATCTTGTTCGATGGCCTCCCAGACAACAAGTGAGTACAGTCCCTCTGGCCATAACAGTGTGGGCCCCTTCCCAGGGTCCTTCACCCCTCACTTATTTCAAGTGACGAGTTTGATTTCTTGTTCATAAAGTCAGTACATATCCATAGCCACAAATCACCAGTAGTGACCATTGGCATAATTTTTAGGAAATGACTTTCCTCTGAAGTTCTAATATCACTATTTCATATTTATATTTTTCAGTAAAGTAGTAAAGGAATGCAAACCCCAGCTTGTACAAATCCACACAATGTGAAAAGTCAGATGGTTCCTGGAAGGCAGAACCAGCACTTGGACAGGGATAGCTGCCTTGCTGAGCCCCAGCAGCTAAGCTGGGCCTCCCACCCTCAGGAGCAATGAAAGGCAAATTAACAGTGAAACACAAGAAATGGAGATTTGTTCGGGTGCAGTCATGTTGGGAAGAGGAATAAAGAGGTTCAGTGAGTTCCTCAGAGAGTCGTTGTGGTGCTACCGTGGGATTTAGGTTTAAATGGAGGGCAAGGCGCATGCACAAACAGTCCTTGTCACCATACGGCCCCTCCCACCTCAGCTCCAGCATTCTCACATGTTGTCAGAATCTATCTGAGGGACAGGTGGTCCCTCTGGCTGGCAGCACAATTTCAGACTATGAGATTGATTCCCAGGGAAATTCCAGTTTCTTAGACTCCTTTGCTCCAGGAATTCCAAGGCTGAAAGGAGGGGCCTTTGTGTCAAAACAGAATTTCTCCTTCCAGCCTGCGTAATTACTTCCCAGTGGTGGTGTGGTCAGTTGGCAGCATAATTCACTGTCTGGAAGGAATCACAGACTTGCAATTCTAGACCATTTGTCTGATGCTGAATTAAGCAGAGAATACATGTTGCCAGATTAGAGCGGAGACTGCTGGGTTAGGGAAGTTAGGGACCACCTCTAACCATCCTGCGCTGCTATGAGCCTACATTTCCTTTGGGCTAGTACTAATTAAAGAGACAGTTTTGTTGTGCTGTGTCAAGCACTGTACTGAAACCCTGTGTCCTTGAGATTGTAAAGGGTCACTTAAGGCCCCCAGTCAAAAGGACAAAATCCCTTACCAAGGAACATTGACTGGGGCAATGGGGAGGGTTTTCTTTGCTGAGTAACTTCTCTCTCTGAAAGAACGCAGGCACTCCATCTTACATTTTCGATGGATTTATTTCTGACACATGCCACTGGAGGGATGCATGGCCTGCAAGCCAGGAGCTCATTATGAGTCATCACAGGGCTCGACAGACAAAAAGTAGGAGAGCTTGAGGGTCATCCCATGTACTCATTTTCACCACTATTATTTGGTAGGTTCCCAGTGTTGAGCTCATATAAGATATGTTTATATAGCTACTTATTATTATTGTTACATCTTGTTTTTTCAAGACAGGGTTTCTTTATGTGACCCTGACTGATATCCTGGGTCTGTACACCAGGCTAACAAACTCAGAGTTCCATCTGCCTTTAGCCTCCCTGTGGTTAAAGGCATGTACCCAATGTATCTAATAAGATAAGATAAGCATTTTTTTTAGAATTAAAGAGACCCAAATTTTACTTGTTCATATGGTGTTTGGTCAGGATGATATTCTCATCTTTTCACTTTACCAGAGAAGAAGAAGGCACAAGATCCTCACATGGCAATGCATGCTTATGGGTTCCCTGTCTGTCCTGTGTCCAGCCCCTGGAGGCCAGCCAGGAAACTGAGTGTGACCAGCCCACTTCTAAGCTAATGGACTTAATGCCTGCCACAGCTGCCATCCCTTGAGACATAGGTGTCTGAGAACCTAATGACAAATAATAACCAATGAATTTAACCCAAATCCCACCGTGAATCTTGTCACTGTATGACCAAGTCCATTTTGCCCATTTTTGTTTGTTCTTGGCTTATAATAAAGACCTGTGAGATGTTTGAGGTATAAATCAGTATTCAGGCTGAATAGCTCTGGACCTGGAGGAGATGGGGAAAAGCAATTTTTATCACTTAGTCAATCTCCCTACCTTCAACGGGAATAGAAACTAATAAACATACTTCAAGACCATCCCCATGAGAGAAGAATTAATCCAACATGTTTTAAGACTCTATACTTTCTGGTTCAAATTCCACCCCAGTATTTACAGCTGTGCACACTTGGAAGAAGTTTGGGTTTGGGAAAGGGTTTCAGTTTCTCTGCTGCAAATAAAAGGAAAGTGTGCCTGTCTGTACCGTATGGTAACTTATTTGAACAAATGTCACAGCCCTCAGAAACAGAGCCTCCCAAAGACAAATATAACTCACAGAATTGTAGAGTGAATAATAGATACCATGATACTTTCTCCTGAACTTCCAGACAGAATCATGGGAACAAGAATCAGGACAGATGTAACAAATAGGGGCGCCCGAATAGTTTTACAGCTTCATGTAATTATAATTTGCCAGTGACTTTGGGATCATTGACAGGACAAATTTATTGGTGTAGGATGCAATAAAGCCCCTAAACACTGACCACCTCTGTCCCTTTTGGAGGGTTTTCTTGTCCTCATCCAATTGACCATGTCTTCCCTTCATGACCCCAGTATCACCTCAGTGCACAGCCTCAGCACACATGGGTTAACAAGAGGGAATGTATGAGTCTAGCAAAAAAAACATGGGTACAAAAACACTACATGTATGGTGATGGGACTTAGGGTGGGGAGGTCTGAGGTAACAGGAGCATGGGGGAGATGCATCAAACCCAAGCTTGGCTTCAGGGACTCTTGTGGTCCAACTTGTGTGAAATATTTGGTCCCCAGCTGGCAATATTGCTCTAGAACCTTAGGAGATGGGTCTCTGTGACAACACTTCATCAAAAAGCAAAAACCTCCTCTTGGGTCATTTAAACCGAGAATAAGCCACTCCTTACTCTGTCTACTTCTCTCATGGTCTCCCAAACAAAGGGACATCCTTTGCATTTATCAAACAGCACATTAACACATGGTGCAGGGAGAGAAATACTAACGTGATCTTAAAGAATCTTTTACCACAGTTCTATAAGGGACATAGACACTCTATTGACCCAGAACATCACTCAAAATTAGACACAGAAATTATCTACCCAAACCCACATGCTGTTTCCAACATTCATGACAGTTGCTTTCAACCTTGCTGCTTACAAGAAATGATACTATATTTAACTGTTCTCTCTCTCTCTCTCTCTCTCTCTTACACACACACAGAGACACACACACAGACACACACACAGACACACACACACACACACACACACACACATTGTTCTGAGCCAGAGACATGAAAGAGTCACAAGGGGAAGATGGGTAATATACTTTAAGATCAAAGCTTGTAAAAGTGAATTAGAGGGGAGTCCATGGCTTAGTAAGATTGTTCACTTTGCTTCTTAAGCACCGGTTAAATTTAAATGAGCTGAGAACACCATAGGGAAAGAGATTGAGTACATAGTTTTAAGTGATCTCAAGGCATATGATTAACTTGTTTGCAAAGTTGGGCAAAGGTCCAGTTTCTGAAGAAGAGTGTTTCCAGAAAAAAATAAATAAAAAACTTCGCTAGAAGTGCTGAGGTCGGGTCTTTGGGTTCCATCACCTACCCCCTTCTTCCTGTCAACGCTCGGCTTCCTGGCATCAGAGCAGCTTCATGCTCCTGCTGCCCCCTCTAGAATGGCCTGTCTACCCTCAAACTGTAAGCCAAGATAAACCCTTTCTCCCTGCAGTTGCTTCCTGTCAGACATTTGATCACAGCAAAGAGAAGATTAACACACATAGGAGAGTTTGACTAAATGGCTCCTCTCTGAGACCTACAGCCCCCGCTACAGTCGACTGTGCCGCATCATAGTTCAGGAAGGGTGTGATATTCAGACTGAGCCACCCAAAGAAGTCTGCTCCTCCCTCCCTGGGCTCTCTGTGATCAATCAGATACTCTTTAGGGGCCTCGTGGAGCCCAGCAGGCTGTTCCCCAACCTAAGAAGAAGAAGACAGAAACTAGGTGGTGAGCACTGCCGATTTCCTGCCCTTATGCTGTGGGGTCAAAATTGATGAGTAGGAAGGATGACATTTCCCTCACGTTACCTTGCAGCTCTGAGCCTCTTGGTCATTGGCTGTCACTTAATTAGTGTGTTCCCAGTGCCTTGGCAAAGCAATAAAATTGGAAGAGGAAAAGAGATCTGGGGAGGTGTGAGGGGGCAGAAGAGAAATCTTGCAAGTCTAGATTTTAGTTTATAGTTTTGTGCAACATTTGCAAGGTAGGAATGCTCCTGGGAGATAACATTTTTTCCCTACAGGCCACTGAGACATTTGGCTTGCTCTCTTGTTCATGACCCCCCAAGCAGGCTTTATCTTGTGCTCACAGGCTTCCAGGGGAGTCCTCCAGTCCAGTGATAAGCCCCCACTGGACTCAGCTACCGAAGTGTGCTTGGATTTCTGTGTTTTCTGTAGTCAAGGCAGAGATGTCTGTCTGGAAGATGGAGCAGAAAGGCCTCACCTTTGTTAGCAGCCATAGCCAGGAGACTCCTCCCAGGGGTCCAGCTAACACATGATGCTTGCAGCTTGCAGAGATATTCCAGGAGGATAAATACCTCATGTCCCTCAGTTTTCACCCCCCTACATTCACACACACACACAAACACACACACACACACACACACACCCCAGCTGGAAGCCATGTGACACAGTGACAAACCCATGGAAAGAGCTGGAGGCAGTTCAAGTGGAATCCAAATCATAACGCTGACTTTTCAATTGAATTCTTTAGTTTTTTAAATTTTTTTCTAAATTGAGATATGATTACATCATTTCCCCCATTCCTTTTCTTCACATCAACCCCTTCTCTGTACTCAATGCTGATTTATCTGCCACGAGAAAAAGTCCTGCCACTGAGACCAAAGCTTCCAGGTTAGTAATTCAAAGCAAAGGTCTTTATCCCACACCAGATCGAGAGAGGGAAGTAATACAGAGTCAACGTGACTGTGACTGGAAATGTGGTTCTTCACCGCCTACAAGTTACTAGGTCCAGCCTATACAAGGGATGCTACAGCCTCCGACAGCAGCTTATAAAAGTGCACTCAGTGTGACAGCCCACTCCTGCCTTGCTGACTGGATGCTTATCTGACCTTGTTACAAAATCTGACAAAGTGGACAGGCAAACAAGACAGGTCCTCAGAGTCAGGAGGGACACTCTGATGTTCTGAGTGGCTTCATGAGTCTCATGCTTCCTTGTAGATATTATACCTCCTCTTCCTTAATTGGAATGATTTTTTTTCTTTACCCTGAAGTGCTTTCTTTAAAATGGAACCAACTGGGGATGTAGTTCAGTTGGTAGAATCCTTGCACAAAGCTTGGGTTCAATCCCATGTATATATATGGTCTGGGCATTGGAGCCAGGCTTGATGAGCTACACCTTTAATCCAACCAAGTGGAAAGCTGTGGCAGATAGATCTTTGTAAGTTCAAAGCCAGCTAAGAGACATACTGAGACTATGTCTAAAATATAATGAAACAGAACCTGGGCATGGTGACACAAACCTCCAAGCTCAGCACCCAGGACACAGAGGTGGGGAGACGAGACGGGGAAGAGGCTTGTAGGCTTGTGTTCTCATTCCCAGGCCAAAACTCAGAGTTATCATCTGCCACATAGTACAAGGCCAGAGTTTGTAAAGGAATGGCAGAAGGGGGAGTGGGCAGAGAAAGAATGTAAATCATTTGATCCATTACATCCTCATTGTTTTTTTAGTTTCTCTGTTTGCAGTATTAGGGGTTAGGGTTAGGCCCCTGGCATGCAAAGCAAACTCCCACTGAGCCACGTCACCATCAAGTTCCCACTAAGTTTCCCAGTCTAGCCTCAGGCTCTTGAGTCACTGGAATTAATGCTATGTCCTTACGTTCTGTGGTGACATAACTGTCTACCCCTACAATCTAAGCTGTCCCCAGACCATCAGTTTTTCTAATTATGTAGCCACAGGTCATGCAGGGTTTCTGACCACACCTCATGGAGCCTATCCCGACCAGCAAGTGTTGTGAATGTGAAGTGTAGGTGAGACATGAAAAGTTTAATAAAAATCAGCAACAACCTTCACATCATGGCGTGTTGACGGCGTACGTTGAATATATTTGGTGAAGTCAGCATTACAATTAGGATTGCCTGTTTCTTTTCTCCCTTTTAATGGAGCCACAAGAACATTTTAAATGGTTGCTGTTTGGGCTGGATAACCTTAGTCTAGACCGTGTCCCTTTAGAAAAAGATACAAATGGAACAAAATCACACTGGCTCTTAATCTGCTCTAGCTCATTTCTGTGAGTAATGCATTCTAGCATCCAAAACTAACATCCTAAGTGAGTCTCTGCCCCTGTGCCCTTTCCTGAACCCTAATTAGCTACAAAGTGGGTGTTCCACTCTGCCCAGCCACCTGCAGCCACACAGCATGGTACTGGATTATCCTGCTCTAAACAACCTAATTGGGCTAGCCACCAAACAAGATTCCATTCCATCACAGTGGCCTTGAAGCCCTGGCCATGCTACAGAGTACTACAGCTAATTTCCTACCCTGATGTTCCTTCACTCCAGCTGCTTGAGTGCCACCCTCACCCCCGTTCTCCTCCGCACAGTAAAATTCTAAATACTGCCCTTCCCAAGAGGGCTCCAGTACTCGCACTGTTTCTAGAGATTGGTGATATGCTATCTGAGAGCAACATTACAGATAGTCCCTGTTTGCCACCTCCTCCTTGTGTTTACACCCTGTACTCCCAAGAACCTCATGTCATTAGATAATGTGGATATGGCTAACCGGCCGTAAACTCTGTGAGGTTCAAGCATGATGGAGGAGGGAATTCACACAGAAAACATGAACAAGCCTATGGGAAGAGAACTTTGGGATGAGGAAGGGCTGAGAGAGAGGAGGTGAGATTTCTAGAAACTGGGCAGTATCATATGACATCCTTCTTCATGGAGACACCTGGCACACAGGGACTCAGTATGACTGACACAGAGCAGGGATTCTCACCTGCCTTGTGCCCTGGGCACACACTCCCAGCAAAAAAGGCATTCTGCACTGGGGACAATGGTCAGGATGCAAGGAATTCCTATGTTGTTGCAGAAGCATCCTTTAGGCTTGTCTTCCATTCGATCCTCGCAGAGGCCCAGTAGAGAGTGGCTAACCTAGGCTTCTGAGGGTCCTGCTTCACTGCGAAAGGTCCTCAGCTGGTGTCACACTCCTCTGTTAGGTCAAGGGCAAAGTGGGATCTCCTTCAGACAACCTTCTCATCAGCAGACCATTGTCTCAGGATTTTCCTTCTTTCCTTACAAGGCATGATCCTTTAAGAGTATTTGGATCCTTGTGCCCTTGACTTTCTCTGGGCCTTCCCACTTGTTTCTGCCTGGCCCTTCATCCTCTCGTCATTATCTTTTCCTATTATCAGATCATTTCCAGTTCTCCCGAGTTTTCCACCCATCATGCTCATGAGCTTAGCCTCTGAGTCCCTCTCATCACTGTGTCACTGGACCAAAGCTGCCCCTGATCCTGGTTCCTCTCTTCTGGGCTCAGCCCTCCCCTCTGGTCCCTGGACATCAGTGCTTCACCCTGCCCCTCTGTTATAGGAATATCCAGCCTGTGGTCCAGGACAGCTATGAATGCAACCGAAAATGATTCATAAACTTACTTAAAAGCATTATGAGTAATTTGGGGGTGGGAGGGGACTCTATTGCACAGTCATCAAGCGTGAACTTTGTAGGTAATGATGTCATGTCACTATCATGTCAAAGCTTGGCCATACTAGGAGACTCTTCTAGTTCCTCCTATCTGAAAACATTGTGAGATTTGAGTGTCCACAGCCCACCCAATGGAAATGTACAGTAGGCAGCATGCAGCTTGATGAAAGGCACTGTCATTCCTATGTGCCCTCTCTCAGGGCCTCATCTCCTTCCTATGGATGTCTATAATCTTGCACACACAACTACCCACCCAGGCACATGGTGGAGTTCTATCCCACAATGCACAGTTGTCTCCAGCTCAAGCATTCCTTCCTCATGAGAATGTCTGCCCTGTCTATAAGCCTGTGGACCTGAGTACCCATAACTTACTATGATTCCAATTACTGGGGAGATGAAAATGTGTAAGATTTTTTAAAAAAAAGAAACTTAACTTTTAAGAGGAGTTGGTTGAAAATTGTTTTGTGCGAACAAATTTGTCAGTAACTGTGTGTATAAGAAGGAGATAATGCTGATGGGAAGAAAAGGCAAATAGTACAGTGCTTCCCTTCCAGGGTGAGGCCCTGGGTTCTGTCACCATCAGAAAAGAGGAAGAGAGAATGAGTATTTTAAGTCAGAATACTCTGGTCACCTGGCTCAGGACCAGAGGCTAGGACAGTCATACCAATCCCCAGCTATACCTATGAGACTGTGCATCATCCTGAAGGCTTAATATGTATCTTTATTTTCTTCCAAGGTGGGGTTTCACCATGTAGCCTAGACTATCTCTGAAGTCATAACCCTCGTGCCTCAGCATCCCAGGTGCTGGAATTACAGGTGTACATCCTAGAGATCAGCTTAATATTCATTTTGGCTTGATTCACTGAGTATTCATAAAGTAAAAAAGAAAAACCTCTACAATGTGCTTGCAGAGTACCTCCAGCATGATTGGACTCTTTCTGAAACTGATCCTACCGCAAACTGCCAATGGCTGGGCTCAGGTGTCCTGGAAGGGAGAGAGTCAACCCCTCACTGTGCTAGAGAGCATAAAGATGCCCACAGGCATATGGGACAAATTTGGCTCAAATCGCCATATGGCTAGGATTTCACGTTTATACTGGCATGATGTAATCATTTTTAGAGTCTAGTGCCTTGCTACAGATTGTAAATGATAAGGTCAGGAGGATTAGAGACCAGTTAAAAATTATAGAAGACATATGCAGCTCATTTTACTAATGAATGGCCACATTCAAACATGTTCGCTAATTAATGGCAATATTTGAATGGGTCTTCTAATGAATGGCAATATTTGAAAGTGTTGTTGGGTTTGATGCTCTGTGACCAGTGCTCTGTTTCTGGAGGGCTCCAACTGCTCCAGAAGGTCTGGGAAATGCCGGCTGGAAGCAGAGCTGGGCAGGCCTTCCAAGGCGGTAAACAGAATTCTCAGTTACAGACAGAAATTTACCCACCAAAAAATTTGTTTAGAGGAACATGGATGGTGTCAATCTTGGCATGAAATCATTACAAGAGTCTCAGCTTGCAACTAAATCCTACTTTAGTCTTTGGAAACAAGGGAAGCCCCAAAGGGAGAGCCATTACGAGATAGAGGCTGTCATTATGGGAATTGGTCTTTAAAATGCGCACAAATAGGGCAGCAACTGGGGAGGTGGACAAGGGACAGAATCAGTATCATAAACTATGCCTCCTCCCTCTCCTCCCATACTCTCTGTGATGCTGAAGACACATTCTGCCAAGTAAACCCACTATGTGTGTACACCCATATCCGTATCTGCAGTGCCCACAGAGTCCAGAAGTGAGTTTTGATCTACTAGAACCAAAGTTATAGACCATTGTGAGCCACCATGTGGGTGCTGGGAATCAAATCCAGCCACTGAACCATCTCGCCAACCCAGATAAAATATTTTTTAAATATCTATGACTATGCAAATTATACACCAATATAGCTACTGAAGGAAAAGAAAAATAAAAAGGCAACAAACATTTTAAGTTAAAAAAATTTTAAAGGCCTATTTTGAGGTAGGAAGCAAATTGCAATACCTTTGTATCTGCATATGAATTAGATAGGTTAATTATTGCCCTCCCTCCACACCTGGAGCTAACTAGTGTCCAGTGAAGGTTGCAAGCACAGACACCCACTTAGGACATTGAGTACCCTTAGTCTTGCCCCTCAGTCTAGGGTTCCTCTGGTGGCAAGCTGAGTGGACCTGGCATGTTCATGGTGAGGCCCTCATTCTAAACTAGATGTGAAGGTTTCCACTCATTCATACAGTTGGTATGTAAGCTGTGACTGTATACCTGAAGCTTGGGATAAGCCCATACAGGAGGTAAAAGAAAGGAAGCTGGGATCCTCAGAGTCCCTTTGAGAGAGCCCATGGATGGAAATTAAACCACGGAGTGCTTAAGGTCATAAACCAAAAATGACTATGGGCTGGCACAGTGGAAGGCATTCCACAAAGACACAGATAACACTGTTTTGCCATCCTGGGATCCTGAGTGGATAGTCTGGGAAGCATGAAGAAAAACGGTCATTGAACCTTGGGGCTCTCATCCAGCCTTCTGGAGAGTTTGAGCTGGCCACTTGGAGAGTGTACTTCATAAAGGGCTGTCTGTCATGGTCAGTTTGAGTCTGGAGTAGGCACCGCCTCCATCTGCCTGTCCCCCATTATCATCATAATATGTCATGTCCTTGAAATAACTTCGCCTTTCTCCTTTCAAACCCAGAACTTGGCCTCTGGTTGCCTAACATCATTCCCTCTCCACCGCACTCTCTCCACTGTCTTTTCAAGTTCTGCATATGTCAGCACTTGGTCCCCTCCACCAGGAGCCCCATCCTTTGGATAGGCGGTTTTATACACCATTCTGAAATTACGGATCTCTGCTGCCACCTTCAGGACAGTCACCTAAGGCAGAAGACTGTCTCTTCTGTCCCCAAGGAAGAAAAAAAAAAAAAGGCCCGTTTGTTTGCTTTGTGCTTTTGACGTTTTCTCGAACCATAGAGAAGGGTCCCGGGGTGGTGTTTGATCCCCCTCCTTTTCTTTTAAGACTGAGCTTCAGATCTCCAGAAGAAAAATAGACGGCACATGACAGAATGCTTTTAATACAGATACAGTTCTGACAGAAAACGGATACAAAGAGACTTTGGATTTCATGTAGAGATCATTTATTTGACATTAAGAATCAAAATCTTATTTTAAGGATCACTGCTTGTAAGTCCCAACCGGCTCTGCCCTGCATTGATCAACCCTTAAATGTCCCGACTGCATCAGAAGCTATTCACCGGGTCCCCCATCATGCTTTCAAGGAGAAAATACGCATCTCCCATCTACATCTCCCATCTTGGGCAAGTGCATTATGGGTATATGAGGAACAAGACTTAGACATCAATCAAATGACAGCTCCACTAATGGCGTACTGACATATTAACCACCATGGGCAATTTTTTCTCCAGGTTCATAGTGGTGCAGATGGTCTAAGGGGCAAATAATGTCCCCCTTTGTTTCACCTGCATCCCTGTCTCTAAACAGACTCATAGTTACGCCAAAGGCTTGACATTGCCAGGGGGATCTTAGACTTTCACATGACAAGCAATATCATCAGTAGACTGGGAGAAGTAGCAAGGTGCTCACCATCCCTATCGATTTCTACACTTAGGTTTTATTACTTAGGTAGTCTCACAACCTTGTGAGAAGCAATTTCTTGTTGTGTTTACTGTATGCCAGAAACCATGTGAAGTATTTATTCTCTTGTTTCATCTTTTTTGAAAATGGAGAAATGCAGAACAAAGAAATGTGCCTCTGTGTTAAACCTGAAATTTGCTAGGAGAAAAACCGAAACCGTAATTGTCCAATTGATGCAAGCTGTATTTTGGGCTGTACCAAGGACTGGCCATTTCAGCTGCCTCTCCCTAAGTCAGGATTTTAGAGAGCAGCCTCTGCTGACCTCTGGAGGTTCCTTTTATGGGAGGGAAAAGGTGTTTATAGGGGCAAGAGAGTCAGCTGTTATACATGGCCAGAAAAATGCATCATGTGAAGCAGCTCACATCTAAGAAACAGGAACTTAGTCTTAATTACAAATAGAAACCTTAACTTGCAAGGACTCAGCCTAGGAACGTGTTCTTTAACCACAAACAGAAACCTTAGCCTGTAAGGAATATTGTTCCTGTTTTGGTATCACAATAAATACTTCCAGTATCTCTGGCTTCAAAGGTTCTGTTCTGAAGCACTAGATTATACCTCTGTTTGGTTGGTTTTTGGTTTTGGAGACAGGGTGTCTCTGTGTAACCCTGGCTGTCCTGTAGACCAAGCTGGCCTAGAACTCAGGGCTCCACCTTCTTCTCCTGCTGAGTACTGGGATTAAAGGCAGGCAACACATAACATGGCTTCATAGATTTTTTTTTTATCTAATTATTTTTGAGACAGATCTCATATAGACCAAGCTAACCTTGAAGTCAATATGTCAACAAGGATGACTCTGATATTCCCGCCTCTACCTACTAAATACTGATATTATAAGCATATGACACCTTGACCAGTTTATGTGGTGCTGGGATCCAACCCAGGGCTTCCTAAATGTCAGACAAGACTTCTACCAGCTGGATTCATCTCTCTATGGTATGGCTTGGTTTGGTTTCATTTTGTTAACAGGGTCTCAGTGTGTGTATATTTAAGAACTCACTATAGACCAGGATAACCTGGAACTCATAGAGATCCACCTACCTCTGCCTCCTGAGGGCTGGGATTAAAGGTGTGCATCACCACACCGAGCTATGTTTCTAAATATAAATTTCTTACATGCTATTTTGTGAATTGGAGCATGCTGTTCTCTGGCATGCCCTAAACTTCAAATGCAGTCGTGCATCCTGAAATGATGGGGATATGCCCTGTGAGTATGTCATTAGTTGATTTTGTCATCATGTGGAAGCATCATGGTTTGGACTTAAAAGTCCCTAAGAGGCACAGCCTCTGGCAAAGCTAAGGGGTAGGCTACAGCCTGTTGTGCCTCATTGCATATCTGCACAGCATGATACTGTGTTGAAGACTGAACGCAGATGTCACACAGTTCCAAGTATTTGTCTAACTAAATGTATGTCAACATAGAAAGATCCAGTAAGAACACAGTGAAAGATTTGAAAACAGCATTTCTACTTAGGGCCCTGACATGGAACAGAGCTTGTAGGCATGAAGATAGCTCTGGGTGACAGTGAACAGTTCTGAGTGTGAGGGCACAGCAAAGCACTGTGAATCTCTGCAGACTTCAGGCACACTGTGTGTTTAGGTACACTAAATACACACACACACACACACACACACACACACACACACACACACACACACACATCTACACAACTACCTATGTACACATGCACATACACATGTACATTATTTTTTGACATTAAATCAACTTCAGCTTAATGCAACTTACCTTTTGTATATTTGTAATATAAGCATACTATATAAAACATTTGTGTCTTTATAAGTTTTCTCCTTTTGCATTATTTATAAATTTTTTGAAAACTTCCTTAGTTAAAAGTGTAACCTCCTCCCTCCTTGCCCCTGACACCTGAGGTGGATGAGGGAGATGACATCAGCAGCAACAGCAGCTGCAGCATTCAGGAAAGTGGACCCTGCACCTCCTCTGGGCAACACAGTAGAGCTGGCCCTGATGGTGGAGGTGCAGGAGAACAGATCCTGAGGGTGTGAAAGCAGGAAACCTGGCCCTGCCCCTGCTCATCGCTGCAGGAGGCAAACGAGCCAGGGCAATGCTGGAGAGCTCGCCCTGGTGGTGAGGACAGGAGAGAGCTGGCAAGCTGACTAACCAACCCTGTAACTACAAAGGCCCAGAGAACTAGAGTTATGAGTTGGCCCACCCCATCTATGAGCTGCTGGAGCATGTAGGCTGGTCCTACAGACCCGAAGCTGCAGGATCTCCAGTGAGGGCTCAGCATTGATAGTGTAGCAGAACCAGAGACCCCAAACCAGACCACTGACTCTTTGCAATGAACACTTGCAAGTAAAGGTATATGATTAAAGAGTTTACTGCATGGCCCACTATGTCACACTATAGCTTCCATGGCAAGCTTTTTTCCTTCTTTCCATTTTGCTTTGTTGTTTTGTTTCTTTTCTTTTGCTCTTAAATTTTATTTTAGTTTTGGGGGAGAGGCTGCAAGGGCAGAGGATGGATACATAGGGATGGGAGGTGAACGGTTATGATGTGAAAGACACAAAGAATAATAAAAAATTTTAAAAGTATTAGTATAAAATGAACTAAATATATGATAGAATTTGAATAAAACAAAATGTTGGCCCCAAACACCCTTTAGCCTTGGCCACCCCAAGATGAAGGTCATCAATGTCACTGTATATTAATGTCTCTGTGCATCAATGTCACTGTGTAACCCTTTGCATCTTGTCCTGCCCAGGAGTGGCAGCATAGAGCCATCTCCTCCTATGGTGACAATGCCTTCCAGATCCCTCCTGACAGGTATTATCTTTGCAGACTGTATTCTCACCTCTTCGCTCAATCTGTTTCCTTTTGCTGAACAAATATTTTCTTGTAAGCACAGAATACGCTATGAGCAATTGTTCTTCTCTATTAGTAAAAACTTGTTAATGTTGGCTGCTTATGATAAACTCTCTGTAGGTTTTCTGGCAGGTTCTTATGTTTTCTCCCCTGAAATCCTTTCCCCTACCTCCTCTTCAGTGATCCATGCCTGGTGCTGGGATCTTGGAGGTCCTTCATTGACTGAAGTGTAACTGTGTGGCAATATAACCACACTTGGTGTGGTAACTGTGAGGAAAAACAGGACTTAAATGCTAACAAAAGCTTGGCTCTTACTAAATACAAAATGATGAGTTTATTATATTTGGGCTTTATTAAATAGAGCAAGGGTTTTTTAACCTCTCCGCAGGAACTCAGAATAAGCTAATCACCTCAGGTAGGTAGACTTAGACACAATTGCCTATGCTTGTATATGTGCTAGAGGGGTAACATTGAATTACTATATCCAGGGGATGTCCCTGAATTCATCAAACACATGGTATATTGGTTCATAGCACCGGATCTTCATATTCACCCGCTTATTGTCAAATCAAAGGAAGCAGACACACTAATGAGAGCAGTGATCTTTGCCTGGCATTGAACTATAAGAGGAATTTATCATTTGACTGTATCATTGGAATGTATCATTCTAACCTGTCTGCCCCAAGGTTGGGACCTGTAGACCCACAGTCCCACAGAAACACACAGAGGCTTATGTTAATGACATGCTATTTGGCCTATGGCTCAGACATATTGCTAGCTAGCTCTCACATCTTAATCCATTTCTATTAATCTGTATCTTGCCATGTGGCTCTTGGCTTACCTGAGTTCCTTTATAGCTTCCTCTCTTGCTGGTGGCTTACAGTGTCTCTCTTTGACTCTGTCCTTCTTCCCCTTTATCTATGCTCAGATTTCTTGCCTGCTTCAAGATGACTTACTGTAGTGGGACTATATTCTGGTACCTTGTAAATAATTGTCCCTCCTACTGGTTTAATAAAAAGGTGATTGGCCAGAAGGCAGACAGGAAGTGTGGGAGGGGCTACCAGACTAAAAAAATTGAAAAAAAAAACAAACCTCCAACAAACACACACACACAAAAGACAACCATACTACTCTAAAAAAAAAAAAAAATACTAAGCCACTAATAATATGTCTAAACCGTAAGTCAATCAACATAACATTAACACAAGCCTTTGTATAATTATTTGGGGCAAAGTACAGGCAGAAACTTATTATTATACCTTGCCATAGGCCAAAACAGTTTCTTTATTATCCAATAATAACTCGCAGCATACAAAAAGATATCCCACATAATTTGGCTATTTGAATTTTTTATTTTTTATGTATACGAGTGATTGCAAATGTTCATCATGAGTATACCCAGTGCCCTCAGGGATCAGAAGAGGGCACCAAATTCCCTGGAACTAGAGCTACAGATAGTTATGAGCTGTCATGCGGGTGCCGGAACTGAACCGGGATCTTCTGCAAGAGCAATCAGTGCTTTCAACTAATGAGGGACTCTCTTGCACAGAGA
>PVIH01021962.1:0-28364 GCA_004025045.1 Sigmodon hispidus | reverse complement strand
AAAACCTTAATGAAGCAGCTCCTTAAGAGCCAAAAAAAATTGGACATGAGGTTAAAAACCTCATCCTTATATAACCTTTAATTCCTACCTTAATTTAAGGTTCACACCATTACTTCTTCAACAGCTCTTTCAAAGTTATAGCAATAGGGTGAGAGAAACTTACACCCATATCCTTGCCTATTTAAAACCCTTTATATCCCCAAACTACCAACGGGTTAGATCCGCTCGTCAGCAGACGCCCCGTTCTCTGCTTTTTTTCTACAAGCAGAGTTTTCCTGCTTAATGCAGGTCTCACTATTTTCCTGTGAGACTTACCGGTTAACCCTCCTGATTACTGCAGTTCTGAATCTCCTTCAGATTCTTCTGCAGCAACCTCACCGACGGTCCACTCTGTGTGTCGAGTTCTGAATCGGTCTTCTCTGCGAAGGCGCGAAGATTCCCGGGTTTCGGCGCCACTTGTGGCGTGGTGCCCATCAAATGCCTCATTAACATATGGCTGGTGATTGGTTCAAAGTGATACTCATTAGCATATGGCTGGTGATTGGCCCAAAATAATGGCTCATTAACATATTTGAGGATGGCATCGGATAGGTCCTTTTTCGATGCCTAATTAGCACAAGCACATCGGATTGGTCACTACTTGATGCCTAATTAGCATAAGCGGCAATAGAATGTTCCAGCAAGTTGTGCAAAGGCAAACCGCGCCCTACACTGGCGAACAATGCTCATCTTTCACATGTAGACAGCATCAGAAGTGTAAGAACACACGTGCTCTACCTAGTCCTTCTTTGGCTAGGAAGTCAGTTTCAGTGCTAAAAGTCTCCTCAGGAACATCCCAGACCCAGGCAAACTATGTTGTCATCCCTGGGGGTGGGTGATAGTGTGTGTAATGAAAAACCCCAAGACAGAGCCTAGACAGGGGACGTGCTCCTATACTGAGAAGTGTGGTCATAAAGACAGAATGTGAGTTAAAGGCAGTGTGGGGGAGGAGGGGCAGAGCCCAGAAATTGAGGACATAGTGAAGCCAAATGGTGCAACAAAATTAGGGACACATATGGGCATCTCCCACTGCTGAGTGACTGACACATAGCTCAAAGAGGACCTCCTGGTGTCCACACAGCCAGGGAGCAGTATGGAAACAGCTTGTCTAAACACAGTTGGTGGTTGACACACCAGGAAGTCCCTGTGCCTGTTCCTGGTAGAGTGACCTAATGCAGCAGATAACAGGCCATCTCTGAGAAGAAAGGATGCAGGTCTTGCCCTGTCCCTCAGCAAGGCCTGTGCAGCAGAAAGAGAGAGTCCAGTCATTACATGGAAGGAAAAAACATTTCACACACAGAAATGATCATCATTCTCCCATTCCTCAGGGGAATAAAGAGGCAGAATGCCAACTTGTGGCTCTGAAGAATTCTTGCCACAGAAAAGATGGAGAATAACAGAGAATTTGGGCAGTCAGTCATCTGAAATCTTAGCGTGTGGGAGGCTGGGGCCAGAGGCTCCTAAGTTAGAAGCCAGCTAAGACTACACAGTAGAAACAAAGTGTAAGCATGATTTTGTGATTTTTTTTTTCTCTCAAAATTCGGTGAAATAAGAATTGATGTTTCTGTTTATTTTGCTTTGATGCTGAACTGTGGGGTTCCTTATATATTTTAGTATTGTATGTTGTTGACTCCTTATCAAATGTGTGGTCTATAAAACACTCTCACTCCTGTCTGTTTCATTTCCATCTATAATTGTCTCCTTTGCTGAGCAGAAGCTTTTCAGTGGGTGTAATTCTACTTGTCTATTTCTACTTGTGTATGTATGTCTTCTTCTCTGGGCCATAACAATGAGCTATGACATCACTGTCTGCTTTTCTTCTATTATTTCATTTACTGTGGTTGATTTCTGTAAACAACCAAGATAGGGTCTAGTCTTATTCTTTTGCAAAGGGACAATATTTTCCCTATTTACTGAGCAGGGTCCCCTCCCCTGAGTATCCTTGACTTCTTGTTGAAGCACTATTTTATTCTATTCATCTGCATGATATTACACCAGTTCTATAAGGTTTTGGTTGCTATCATTTGTTTTATGTCCCCAGATCAAGGAAAACAATACCTGTCATATCATTGTCCTTGCTCCATTGGGACAGGGTCTCCTCACTACTATGTAAGCCTGACTAACCTGTGAGCCCTGGAGAAAAATCTACCTGTCATTCACAACAGTGACACCAGAAGTATAGATGGACACTCATGTCACTGAGTCCAATTTTGATATGGGTTCTGGGTATCCCAATGGTGGGCATCAGGTATACACAGCACATGCTTTTATCCATTGAGCCACCACCTTCCCAACCCTCAATCTTAAACTTATTAATTTTTCTGCAGTGTAGCACGTGCTTTATTGTGAAGAAAACTTCGTGCACACTTGAAAACAATGTGTATTTCCAGATTGCAAAGCAGAATGTCTTTCTTGTGCCTGCCAGGTTCACTCCTCTGTAACTGCACACAGGACTGGTTTTCTCATTGGTTTTATCTATCTCACACATACATATCATGAGAGAGATGCAGAACCCACCTGCTACTTATTGCTGTTTCCTCCTTCAGGTCTGTCAAGTGCTGGCTTTATACATGAGATGCTTTGAGGCGGCAAACACATGCGTTATAGGGTTTGTATCCCTGTTTTACTGACAGTTTCCTCATTATGTAATGCCCTCTGTTCAATGTGAAAGGTTCTGTATTGAAAGTCTCTTTTACTGAGTAGCTAGCCTCCACCAAGTTGCTTACTGCCTATGTGGCCTCTCTACTCCCTTACTTTCAGTCGGTGTGGGTCCTGAGATCCTAACTATAACCAGCTTGTAACTGGCTATATAAAGCTATTTATTCAATGTCTTTTGATTGCTGATTAATCCACTTACATTTTATTCAAATCATTGCTACCAAGCAAGGCCTGGGTTTCACTTAGTGTTTGGGAGTTTTCTTCCTGTTTATCTGTCTCTTGAATCCTTTCACTGTCTTTGTAGTTTGATGATTTTGTACAAATACGCTTTAATATTTTTTCTTTTGTATTTTTTCTGTGGTTACTATAAAACTTGCATGACATTAGGTAGTTAGAACCACTAACTTTAAGTGATAACAGTGAAACTTCAATTATATACACTTTACTCATATATATATACATATACATATATATGATACCAAATTGCTTTTTTTTTCTTCTCCATATTTCTGTATTGTGTTTCCTTTAGCAATTTTGTAGTTAGAGATATTCTTACTGGTATTGTCTTTTAATTTGAAAACTTGCATTTAAAATTATTTATGCATCACTATTTTAGGGTTGCAATACTCTCTTTGTGTTTCCTTGTAGATACTTTCAGGAGAGAAATGTGCACTTTGTATACCTTTATGTTGTTGGTTAACAAGTTAAAACCTTATCCTCTCAATTGTCACCAGGTGACATTTTGTTTAATGTAGGTCTAGAGATAGTGACATGTTGTAGTATGTTTTTCCTGGCCTGTTTGGGGCTGGAGGCTTGTGCGTGGCGCACGTGTGGCGCCAGTTTGGAACCTGGTTCACGCGCCCGCGGCTTTTGTCCCCCAAAAGAAATGAATCACGCGCTTATATACTTTAACACTGTTTGGCCCATGTCTTATGCCCATTACTAGCTAGCTCTTTCTTCTTAAATCAACTCATTTCTATTAATCTTCCCGCCACGTGGCTCAGCCCGTGGCTGGCCGGTACCTCTTACATGTCTGCTCCTCATGGGGGTCCGATGCAGAGTGACTAACTCCACCCTCCTTCTACCTGGCTGCCTCTGATTCTCCACCCACATCTATGGTGCCCTGCATGGGTCCAGACAGTTATTTATTTACATCGTACAGAGATCATTCCACCACAGTGACATCAGCTTGTTGGGGAAGTTTTGTCTCTTCTTCCTAAAGCACGGCTTTCCCTTATTTTCTTCCTTAGTACTTGTGTTTGTCAGGGTGCAGGACAGATCTAGGACAGTCTTGCCCTGCAAGATTCCTGCTAAACTGTCACTGGTAGCCTTTGTGTTAATGGCAAATTCTCCTTTTTATCTTTGACATTTGATAATTCACTAAAATGTCAAAATTCTATGGGTTCACTTCATTGGGAAAAGCTCAACCCATGAACTTAACTTGGATGTCCATTTTCCTCCTTAGATTTGGGTGGTGGTCTCTCTCTCTCTCTCTCTCTCTCTCTTCTTCCTTTCCCCCACCATGCTAGAGGGTATGTTCCACACACCCTTACTCCTTTCCTTCTCTCTTCCTCTCTCTCTTCCCCCCTCCTCTCTCCCTCTTTTCTCCTTCTCTTCAAAATAATGAAGTCTTTCCACGTTGATCCAGTCTAAGTGTATCCTTGTGTGCTGCTGCCTTTCACCTTGCCCACATGGGGCTTGGGGCCTCCATCCATCCATCACAATCCATCAGAAGCACTGGCTAACCACATTATCATAACATACCATTGTCCTTTTTCCTTCCTAGATTTGGGTGGTTTCCAGCCACTCTGTCCTGTTGTTCTTTCCCTTTGATTCCAAGGGTACCTATACTTGGCTTGATGGTGTTGCATATGTCCCATGCAATGTTTTCATTCTTTTTCATTTTTTCCTCTTTGTTTCTATCTGTGGATGGCTTCAAGTTATCTATCTTCAAACATTTATTCCTACCTGTACTTAATTAATTGCTTGAAATTTTCAACTTTGTCATTGTATTCTTCATCCTGGGTTTCAGATCTGATTTTCAGTTTCTATTCCTTTACTCAACTCTCACTTTGCTTCTGTGTTGTTTGCTCTAATTTGGTTTGGTTGTCAAGATCAATCAGAGATTCTGGGCTAGTTAGATTTGGGTACACTGACTAGTGGGGCTGGGGCCAGGTCCACAAGCAGATTTGTAGTCCAGCATGACACACAGGCATTCATTGATCCTCCCAAAGCCTTGCCATACAAAACCATCTCCAATGCCATTACTGAGAGAGCCAGAATTGGACCATGGGGCTTCTTCTGCATTTGTAGTCAGCCTATGGGGATCACAGGGACCAGGGAACATAATAGCATGGTTTCTGCTAGAACATCAAAAGTGTGGTTGCTGGTGGCAGGAAGACACACAAGCTGAACTAACAAAATCCATAGAGAAACAGAGTTGTTTGTAGATGGGATGGTGATCAACATGATCCTGCCTCAAGTGAAGCTCTACCAATTTTTATAACTCTCAACCCTGTGCTGAAGATTCCAGAGAAGAACATGTCCAAGAACAGAGCCAAATGGACAAAGACTAGGGAGTTGTTCTGCCAGCTAGCTGACACCAGTCTTCATTTCAATAAACCTAAATGGTGGTTACAAACTTTTAACCAACAGCATTCTTTATAGATTTAAGGGTGCTCCTTTCTTTTAAGATACTGAGGGTTTTAGTTATAAATAAGTTAGGATCAGCCCAATGTTTGTTAAGGCCTCCATTGGATTGATCATGTTCTCTTTAGCCTGTTCTTATGGTTGGTCATAGTGATTTTCAAAGATTAAATCAGCTTGGGGTCTGGGGAATAAATTTTATGATTATGATACTAGTCCTTTCAATACGTTGTTGAATCACCTTTGTGGTAATTTGGTAAGAACACCAGTATTTACATTCTTGAGGAATACAGATCTACAGGGTTCCACTGACTTCATAAAGTGAGTTAGGAACCCAGCTCCTCTTTTACTTTCAGGACAAGATTGTGAAGAAATGATGGTGTGTGTTTAAGAGTTTGATAGAATTCTTCCATGTTTTATCCATGATTCAACCATCTACATCTGGAAACTTCTTTGTCAGAAGGTTTCTTTTTTATTACTAATTCCCGTTTCATAGTAGTTGTGAGTTTAGAATTGTTGCTGACTAATTTGTGTTGGCTTGTATTTTTGAAGGAATTGGTACTCACCATCAAGAATGTTAGTGTTTGGGTAGCCATCCTTGTGCCCTCCTGCCTGTACAAGGATTCTCTGAGTGCCAGTTACTGTCTCATTCCCTCCATTGTCAGTTCATGTTACCTCAATCTTCCTCAGTAAGTCTTGTGAGATTTGTCCATTTGATTGATGGGTGTTTTTTTTTTTTTTTCAAAGAAGCTGTCACTCCATTTATAAAGACAGTGTCTTAGGCATATACTTGGTTTACTCTGCACTTTTTTCTAGGTTCCATATTTGTCAAATTCATTATTTTTTAGATTTAAAAAATTGTAAATTACATCTGTATATATGTATATGTGCATGTGGGTGTAAGTACCCACAGAGCCCAGAAGAAGGAGTCAGGTCTCCCATAGCTGGAGTGACAGGCAGGGAGCAGAAACAGCTCATTGTCCATGTCCTTTGCAAGATTGGTACAAGCTCTTCATCATTCCAGCCCCTAGCTGCTTTTTTTAAATATTGATGTTTATTTCCTAAACACCTTAATATTTATTTAGCTTTCCGAATCTGTGCTTGGTACATTTTTAATGGCATGTGTGTGTATGTGTGTTCATTTTGGGGAGTCACATGAATACAGGTCAGAGGAATATATTTGGGTGTTTTGTCTACCATTGTATACATCATCATCATCATATAAGGAGTTGGCCTGTGGACATTTGAGAAACCTCCTGTCTTCACATGCCATCTCACTACAGGAATACTGCCACAGGATATATTACATGGGCTCTGGTGTCTGGACCCTACTCATAGTAGTTTATTCCCCAAGCCATCTTCCTTGCCCATGTTCAAGGTTATTAAAGCACACATTTAGTTATTGCATAGAGACTTGTGCTTTGTGTCTTCATGAAGAACAGGGGGTGTCCCTTCTGCAGTGCTTTATCTGTGTCCCGCCAACACTGACCCAAGGCATCTTCACTATCAGCATTTGTTATGTCTCTGAGGCCTTGTCTTTACCCACCTATTATTTAGAAGTACATTTGCTTAGGCTCTACATGTTCAGACATGTTTCTGAAACATTCCCACTACTGATTTTTTTCATTGACATCTATTGTGATGACGATATAGACTCTGGCTTAATTCTTTTAAATGTCTTAAGATTTGTACAACTTCCCAGAATATATTCCTTCTTGGTTTGCATTCTGTGGGTGCTCAGAAGAGTGGAGTATTTAGTACAATTCAGGTGATCTTGTGGGGGTGATACAGTTCCATCCATCTGTATCCCCACTATTTATCTAGATCTTCTATCAGTTTGGAGTTGGCAAATACATTTCAACTCTATTTGTGAATTTGTTCTATATCCTTTCAACCCCCAGGGTTTCTTTCCATACAATGAATTTCTGGTAAATGGCCATATGTGTAGGTGACCGTCAGGTATCAACCATTAGCCATTCTGTATTTCCTTCCCTATCCCTAGTAATTTTCTCTACTCTGAATTGCTTTGTCTGAAATTGATGCATTGTTCCTACTTTCTCTGGAATGTGATATTGCCAGGTACATCATTTACTTATCTTTCCATTTTAATGTGAAGCATTACATAACCTTTTTGTAAATAGCCTATTTTTTCCTTTTGCTTATTTATTTGATTTACTAATTCTATTTCTTTTTAAAATATGTATGTGGTAGGCCTGTGTGTATGTGTGTGCTTGTGTACATGAATGCCAAAGTTAACATTAGATGTTTTCCTCAACCACTGGCTACTTTGTTTTTTGAGCCAAGGTTTCATGATGAGCCCAGAGCTCAGTGCTTCTGGGTAGCCTAGCTAGTATGTCTTGGGGATTCCATCTTTAACTTGAGTGGTACAGGTTTCTACCAGTTCTGGGATCTGAACTCTAATCCCCATGTGTTCACAACCAGCACTTTATCCACTGAGCCATCATCTATCCAGCCAATCTACTCTGTTCTCCATTGTATATTTTGATCACTAATTTTAATTATATACATGTTTAAACTTGGGCCAAACATTTCACATGTATTTTGCGTTCTGCTTATTTGGTGTTGCTTGTTAAAATTCTGCATTTATTCTTTTTCCTTCTAATAGGGTATTTGAATTTTTAAAAAGTCCTTTCCTCTTTTCATGTGTACATGTATATATGTTTTGCCTCTGTGTTTGTTTGTGTATGTGCATGTAGTTTTGTGTGTATGTGACGGGGGGGGGTGAGTGGAGGGCGGGGGGGGGGGAGACAGAGAGAGAGAGACAGAGACAGAGACCGAGAGAGAGAGAAGTCTGAGGTTGATGTCATGAATCTTCCCCAACTAACTTCCAGTGAATTCTTTGAGATAGGGTCTCTCAACCAATCACTGAGCTTACCAAGATGAACTTACATCTGGTCTATAGCTGACTTGCTCCAGGGATATACTGTCTCAGTTTTCTGAGCCTGGCATTACAGGAGGGCTGCTGGGTACCCAGAATTCATGTGAGTTCTGACGATTAAAAGCACTCACTGCTCCTACAGAGTACCTGAGTTTAATTCCCTGCAAACATACGGGAGCACAAAACTGTTGTAATAAGTTTTTCCTGGCCCGTTTGGCACTGGAGTTTGTAACCTGGCGCGCGTGGTGGCAGTTGGAACCTGGTTTGCGAGGTGGCTTTTGTCCCCTAAAGAAATGAATCACATGCTTATATCCTTTACACTCTTTGACCCATGTCTTAAGCACATTACTAGCTAGCTCTTTCATCTTAAATCAACCCATTTCTATTCATCTTCCCACCACGTGGCCCACAGCCTATGGCTCACCTGAATTCCTACATGCTGCTTCTCCGGGGGATGGATGGATACTGGCAAACTCCACCCTTCTTCCTACCTGCTTGTGCTCTGATTCTCCACTCACTTCTACAGTGTTCTACATAGACCAAAACAGTTCTTTATTTACAGTACACAAAGAACATTCCCACCACACAAAACTATCTATAACTCGAGTTCCAGGGGGTACAACACACTCTTCTGGACTATGTGGACATCCATGAATGTGTGCTACACACACATACATGCAAAAAAAAATTTACTTATAAAATAAAAATAAACAGATCTTTAAAAAAATACTTTAAATGCATGTAATTCAACACTTTCACTGCTTAGTGTTGTCATTTGAGATTAAACTCTTTTTAGCACTTTCTATTCTGTCATTCTCCAAATTGGGGTCTTCATTTATATCTGTTTCTTCAACATCATGCATAGTAGTTGTACCTGTTGATTCACAGAAATGTTCCACACTTGGAAGAGCAAGAGAGCTGTCCTCAGCAGTTCACTTCTGTAGGCTTGCTTACAGCTCACTTGAGCATCAAGGGAAGCTGAGACATGAGTACCTCATCCTCTGGGCTCTCAGAGCAGAAGATGGCAAGAAGGAAAGCATAGGAATGGACACAAGTGAGCCAGCAGCAGTTTTTACATAGTATTTTTATGTAGAAAATTAAAAGCATATTTTGTTGAGTGCATGGGTTGGTTGTAGTGACAACCAAAATATGCAAGAACTGTGCTGTGCTGGCCCTGTAAAAAGCTCTTGTGACGTGTGACCATTAAAAGGAGTTAGCAGATGTCCTTACAAACTATTCAGGCTCTGATCCCTGTGTTGCAGGGTGCCATGCTATAAACTAGACATCTTTACACTGAGAGGAGAAGAGACAGTCAGTGTCAAGTGCGCATGTCTCCGTCATAAACTCCTTCCCAGGCACTTTGCTGTGTCGGATGGGTAAAAGCACTCTCAAGCTGTGCCTGATTGCCTGAAACCCAAGTCAGCCATATAGTGACTGAAAAAAAAGCCATCAAAAAGTAAGATTTGTTACACAACTGGAGATAGCAAGCTGCTAAATCAAAAGCCATGGTGGAGGTCAGAAGAGCTTAGATTTCTGTTTGCCTCAGCCACGAAACAGTTGTGATCTTCCAGACATAATCAGCATCAAAGGAACTCAGTTTCCCAATCTTAAGGCCAGGGGTTACACAGAAGATGTGGAGGGGACATATGGGGCATGAGCTGCTTGTGTCCTATGGTAACTGACACCTCTGAAAGTCAGTGACTGCAAAGGTAAAAGTCATGCTAAACCTTTCACCATGGACTGGTAGAAGGAGACAGACAGAACTGTGGGCATCCCAGGACTCTATCCACTACCACCTTTCATGGGAAATGATACAGAGCCAATGTCTTCAGAATCCAATAAATCTCTATCAACAGTATCTTTGCACAGTTGGAGACATAGCTTAGCTGTGCAGTTTATGGAGCCTATGCCAACTCAAAGGCTGGAGTCCTTGTTGATCTCATTTTACAAAATAGAAGGAACAGGCCTTGAAATGAATCACAGTAATCAGGACACTATAACCCTAGGCAGTAAAATCTATCAGCTCAGAAATCACACACTATACAAAGAACCCTGCAGGGGCACCACTCCAATCCCCAGTCTTCATGTAAGTTAGGGCTTTCATGATGGTCTCTGATAGGTACCGAATTTTTGATCTACCAATTACAGCCATGAGACAATTCAGCGCAAGTGGCTTAACCTCTCTGTGTCTTGCTTTCTCACTTATAAAATTGAGAACAATTATCACAAGTGCTCCCTAGAATACAATAACCCTCTCAGCATAGTGTCTAGCCTCTAGTCAGAGAGTAAAATGGGAGACAATGATTCCATCTGTTCCTTAGAGTGTGCTGAAATTGAAGAACTTTGTTCAAAGTCTAGGCTGCAGATAATTACTGTCAGAGGGGAAAGTTTTCATTCTTTTGGTAATTAAATGAACTTTTAAGTAAATTTATAAACTGTTAGGTACTTAGTGACTTAGGAGGTTTTTTTATAGCATTCATTTTACTTTGAGAAATTCATATGTGAGTGCTGTGTTTACATTCTTTCCACCCCACCCTTTCTTTCTTTCAACTCCACCCCATTCCCTTTCAAACTCATGACCTCTTCTTGTTAATTATTGTTACAAGTGTGTGTGTGTGTGTGTATGTGTGTGTGTACATATAAATATATTCTGCTGAGAGTACATTTAGTGTTGTATGTATGTATGTATATACATATATATGTGTGTGTGTGTGTGTGTGTGTACGTATGTATGTATATATTCAGTTAGGACTGACCACTTGGGATTTGATAGCCTATCAGGGGGCTCATCCCTGGGAAAGACTGATTTTCTTTCACTTAGCAGCCATTAATTGCCTGCAGCTTGTCTTCTATGGGTTGGACCTTGGAGACTTTCCCCATTCACATTAGCATGTCAACTGGTGGAGTCATGGTGCAAGCTTTGTTTAGGTGGCCATGTTGTTAATGTTTCATGGGTGCAGATCACTAGCATCTGTAGAAAACATAATCTCACAGCAGATGTCTTCATCCTCTGGTTCTTATAAGTTTTCCAACTTCTCTTCCTGATGGTCCCTAAACTTTAGATGTAGGGGTTGTGTTACAGAAATATTGGCTGGCCCTGAACATCCTTCCCCATCCCGTAGTTGGTTGTTCTCTGTGTTTTGACCAGTTTTAGCTTTCTGTAATAGTCTCTGTCTGCTGCAAGGAGAAGATTCTTTGCTGAGGGGTGAGAGCTACCCTTATCTGCGGGTATAAGGAAAGTATTTAGAGTGCAGTTGGGAATTATACTAGCTTAGGAAAGTGGCAGAAGTAGGTTCCAAATTTGGTGAATAAAGACTCTCTGTGTAGAAATGTATAGAAATGACCAAAGTAGGAAATTTACCAGGAAGCTTGGGGAGCTTTCTACCAGAGTGTATTTCAGAAGACACACATCATTTTGTAGTGGACATTGCCTGAAGCCCTGATCTGCTCTTGGGATGCCCCCTGCATGGGACAGGAGGACTGAGCTATCCCAAAAGACACAGATCACTATACTTAGCTTAGACTGTGTCCTTCAGCTGGCAGTGGAACTGGAGTCACCCTGAGATAGAACTTGGAGGGTTTGTAAAACTCTCTTCTACTCCCATATCCACTTCTGAAACTCCCTGAGACTGTTAGCAGACAGTGTGCTTCCCGTCTCTACTCACAGGCTTATGGATGCTGGAACAGTAGGAAAAGACTGGGTCATTCATCAAATGGTGTTGAGACAGCTGTCTAACCATTTGGAAAAACAAAGTTAGGGCCCTTTCTGAAACGAAAACAAACCACAAATGGCTTTGATATTTAAAGGCCAAAGGGGGCATGAAAATATCACAAGAATTCAGGCATGGTAACCAAGGCGTGTAGTCCTACTCTTGAGGAGATGAAGGCAGGAGAACCAAGAGGCTGAGGCTATTCTAGGCTACATCATGAGTGTCAGGCCAACTTAAGCACTCAATGAGACTATCTCAAAATATCAGAAAAAGAAATAAAGAACTTTTCAATAGATCAATAGAATATAGGCATCAATAACCACTGAGGGTATTAAAGGAGAAAGTGCCCTGGCCACAGCACAAACATGAAAACTCAAAACTTCTCTTCATAGAAACATCAGGTGAAAGACAGAGAGAAATCCTTACACATACCCCTATCCCAATATGGTAAAATGACCACATCAAGATCTCTCACAAAGGAAAAATAAGGCTAGGAAATTTGAAGTTCACCATTTAACATCCCACAAATTGTTAAAACTGTAAAGCAATGATGCTTTGTGGCACAGAGAGCAGGGCTCAGACAATAAGCAGGCACACATATTAGTGCTGGCCTTTTTAACTGTATGGGAAGGTTTTGAAGATCTCTTGAAGGCATCAAGGTGACCTTTTAAATAAATAGTCCTTGGCAATGTCTGGTATTATATCCTTCAAGCTTCCAAGATTTTTCTTCTTAAGAAATTATCAGCGGCATGCCTGGAGATTTAAAGAATAGCCATGGTTTGAGATTTCAGTATAGACACTTATGGAAGCTGGTATCACCAAAGGCAGGTTACTATGTGTGTGCATTTAGTCTATGTAATGGATTACTATAAAAAATGTCATGGCCCTAATTATTTATTTATAGATAGATATGATATAGATAAAAATTATATAACAAGAAGGAATATAGTGTTAAATGTATTTTAATCTAAGTTTGGTGCCTTGGTATGTTTAGTTTTATCACACATACTTAATAAGTTGCTGGTATATTACTAAAAGTAAGCATCCCCAGGCCTGGACTCATCAAGGACATGAAAATTTGGCATCAATAAGGAGCTGACACAGACCAGAGGAGCCTAGGGAGACCTGAAGCCAAGCTCAGGATGACATGGTAGGTTAGTCCTGGAACAGGAGAGCATGCTGGAAAGCCTGGTGGATCCAAAGAGTGTTTGGAGTCTGGCTACTATTGTTGGAAAGCTGGGTTCAGTTTTGAGTACTACAGATATGTAGGGAGTGGACAAGAAAAGAAGGGCAAGCAGGAACACTAGAAACTTTGTGATTTTTATATAAATGCCAAGTTTTACTAAAATATTTATTTAAAAAGACATTAAGACCTTTAAACGTGTGTCTCTTTGAGGCGTGAGATTGAAAGACAAAAGGCTTTCAGAGTCCATGTGTGGAATGTGATGCTACTGCCATGCAGATTCTATCACAAGGGGAGGAACTGATTCAAAAATAAAATTTATCATAGATGCATCTTTCTAAATATGGAATATAAAAAGCAAATTATAACACAGCATGATCTTATTTAAATGTTTTAGAGGTGAGTGTTTTGCTAGCTTTCAGTTTAAAGTTGAATACAAATTACCTATAGAATAAATACTTTTAAGTTTCAAAAACCCCTGAGATGGGGCAAGAGCAGGTCTCTGTCCTTAGGGACTGGTCTTAAGTGTCTGGTCTTAGGAGTTGGAATTTGAAGTTTCCATTGATATCTGTAACCTACTCCTAGAACCTTCTGGGCCATCTTGCCAGAGCAATGGTACATCTAGTTCCTTAGCTTTCTTTAGGATCTTGCTTTTGAACACCAAAGTATCAATTTTTTTTAATGTGCATTGGATTCTTGCCTGTATGTGGGTATCTAGTCCCCTAGGATTGGAGTTACAGGTATGGGTGGCCATGTGGGTGCTAGAAATTGAACCCAGGTCCTTTGAAAGAGCTGTAAGTGCTCTTAACCACTGAGCCATCTCTCCAGCCCCACCAGTGAAACTACATGCTCTTTTACCTTTATTGGGGCACATTCACTTAGTAAGAGTGCCTTCTTAGTATGAATGTGTCCCTGGGTTCAATGCTCAGAGCCATATAAACCAAGTATGGTAGCATACACCTGTCATCCCAACACATGGGAGCCAGAGATAGATGATCAGAAGTTCAAGGTTCTCTTTAGGAAGGACACTCTTGGCTACAGAGTAGATTCCAGGCTAGCCTGGGACACATGAGACCCTGTCTCAAGAAAAAAAATGTAGAGGTGGGTTGGATAGAGAGATAGTTCAGTATTTAAGAGTACTGCCTGTGGTGTTAGAAGACTGAAACTTGTTTCTCAACGCTCACACAGTAGCTTACGACTAAATGTCATTCTTTCTCCAGGGAACATGACACCCTCTGTCTGGCCTTCATGAGCATACACCTACCTCAACATACATACACACTGAAGCACAGATGTTCACATAAACAAAATATCTTTTAATTGGGGGCTACAAAAAAGAGAGAGGTATGATTTGTTGATGTCAAATTAGATTTTTGCTTCTGGTGATAAAATTAAATGCTGTAAGCATTGTTTTGATCCTAATCCAGTAGTACCTCTCATCTCTACTTAGATAGCTCTGTCCAAAAAAGTGAAGATAAAATTTTTGATAGAATCAGAAAAAGAAAGAGAGAAAAAGAAAAAAATAGAAAGAGAGAAAGACACTAGTTTAATAACATGAAACTTTATTTCTGTTGAATCTGTTATTTATAATATGGTTTTCAGAAAGGGGAGCAGCCAGCTGAATGGGTGAAAAAAATAAAATCACTAAATTTAAACACTGCTATTGCAAAATTGAAGACAAAACGAAAACAACCACTTTGCCTATTTTATGTTTATCACAGGATCTTGGTGCTACCATATTTGGGATAAATACCCTAATATTTTAATGCAAATGTGGCGGGTTTTACTGTAACATTTTAGACATGTCTCCTCATAATGTAAGACTTTCATCTGCCTGTCTTATCCAGAAATGAATTTGCTGGATGGTTTCCAGGCTGTAATTTGGATTTATAAGAATGTAAATACCACATTATAATTGAGTTCCCAGTAGCTTTTGAGCTCATAGAGATTAGGCAAGGCCAATGCCAGGCGACTTCAGACACCCTAGAGACACAACTACTCATTCCACATTCCCACAGGCTCTCTACTCCCATGGGCCATGTTTCAAGATCTGCTTCTGTGAGTCTCAAAGACTTTATGTGAAGTTCAAGGGCTTTCTTTGCAGACACAATGGTGTATGCCCAGTGAATATTACTGGGTCCTCTGGTCAACACAAAGTGATGGGATAGATGAGTACACAGACTTTCATGAGAACATCAAAGAGGTGCATCTTATAGCCTATGTACAGGGCAAAAGTGTCCCAGCAAGAAAAGTGGTCCACAGAACATGAAGCTTCAAAGTTGAATAAGCATGTTCAGGTGAACAGGAAAGGAAGGAGAGAGGGCAATGTGCAACAGAGGTGAGTGCTATTGCAAAGGCCAGGCAGGAGGAGGAAGAGAAGGTGTGATAGACAAAGAGCCCAGCAAAATAGAGCTGGAGAGAAAGGGTATGGGTTAGATCGCGGAAGGTCTGCAAAGGAGGGTGTTTTATCACAAGAGTGTTAAGGGTGAAATTGTATCCCCTAAAACTCACGCATAGAAACTTTAATACTTCTACTACTTACAAATGTGGCCATATTAGAGATAGAAACTATGGAGGAATAATTAGCTTAAAATAAGGTTATAAAAGGTGAATCAAATCCCATATGACTGATGTGTTTATAAAGAGACATGCTACTTCAAGGTCCTGACACGATGCCTTCCACACCAGGATAAACACCATTCCTTAAGTGGCTTTTGTCAGGCATTTTGTCGCAGTAATGATATGAGAAACTAATATCAGGAACACGTGGAAATAATGAATATGACAATTAAGAAAACATCTCACAAATCAGGTATGGTGGGGCAGGCTTATAAGAACACCATTTAAGAGGTTGAGATGAGAATAGTCATGAATTCAAAGCCAACCTAGTTTACATAGCAAAATCCTATTTCAGAAAGAGGAAAAAAAAAGAGATGGGAGTGGGGGGCACCTTTTGATATCCACACTCTTATATTTGAACTCCTTGTGAGAATGAGAGTGTCATATAGCAAAGGTGGTTGTGCTATCCCTTTAATTCCTCTACGCCCTCCCAACCACTGATTCCAGGTACACTTAGCTCTTCAACCAGGTGAGGTCTGGAGTGCCATGGGATGCAGACGTCATACATATGTAGCATGATTTGCTTCCTCACTCAGTATGTGCTAGCCACTTCAAAGACTGAATGTTGTCCTGTAATAAAAACTGTCATGTTTACTTCCTGTTTTCAGAATAGTCCAGATGCTTTTACTTTCACAGGGCCCATAGTATTGTAGTTCCCAGTAGCACAAGGGTGAGGAACACTGGGCATTTCCCAGAAACTCAAGGGATGTTAGGAGATGTCCCTTCCCAGTGTTTTCCCACGAGTGCTGGGGAAAGAACTTGAATCTTTTAGAGATGAGAATACTGAGTCCTAAAAATGTCAGCGCTATTAAACATCCTGGTCCCAGGTTCCCAGAGTGTTTGTTTGTTTGTTTGCCCAGGAGGAACATGTAGACTGTTCAGCATTCTGAGGTGTTAAAATATTTTTTTTCTCAGTTTGAAGTGATTATGTCTAACACTTCCCAATTCCATAAACAGATCACAATGAGACAGTGTCATCCCTCAGAATAGTTACATTGCTTTCACCAATTCAGTTAAGATCTGTGGAGTCACATGGTAAGATCTCTGGCCAGAGCTCTACAGAGTTAGAATCAACACAGCCTTGTGTTGTCTTTTTCTTTTCTGACACTGAGCATTCTAGTAAGTTTCAGGTCTTTTGCAAAAGCTAAAAAGTGAGATTTATAATCTTGGAAGACTGGATTGTCTATATAGTGCAAGTAAACCAAGAGAAAATGAACTCTTCGTCGGGGACTTTGAAATCTGGGATGTGTGTACAGAAGAAACTATTCAAATCTGTAGAGGGACTTTTATTAGTTATTTTTCTTCCTCCTGGATGTATAGTTGATGCTGCCTTACATACACAGAAAGAACTGGAAAAGTAAAAACAAAACCTCTGCCCCCACTCTTATTAGCACATGAAGTTGAAGATGGCTCTGGTGGTAGATAATGTTGATTATCAACCTCCTCCCAAGTATCTTTTTAATTCATGACAATGCCTGTGTGGTGGATGGGTACTAAGAAAAGAAAAAGCCAAGGACCACAGTTGAAAGCCTGGTGTGTGCATCCCTGGAAGAAAGCAGAGAAGGCAGGAAGCTGTTTTGTTAACTACTCTGTAAGCATTCTAGTTCTGCAAAGGATGTCATTGTCATCACTGACAGCCCCGGCCTGCAGATATGAGTAACAAGAAAGTAAAAAGATACTGAAATCCTGCTGCAATTTGAAACCTAGCATAAGATTGTCTTGTTTTGTAGAAAGAAAAGACTTATAACATGAAAATGGTTGTTTATGTTGAAATTCAGCTTAGCATGGCAGTTTTTCCAGCTCACTGATTTTATCAAGAGCAGAATGCTCATATGTAGGAGATTACAGAAAGGCAGGAGCCTTTAGCCTCTGGGCAGAAAAGAAACAGAAAAGAGCCAGGCATAATGAAGAAGTTGACCATTCTCAAGAAAGTTATAAAATTCAGTTTGGATGCAATGGGAAAATCCACAGCCAATCATGCAGCTATGTCCCCAGGAAGCAGGGCATGGAAGGTGGTGCTGAAAAAGGGCCTGGACCTGAATTGCCAAAGGATGAGGAATACAGTATCCCCTGAAGTCTGGATCTGCTTGATGCTGAAATATTCTAAGTGAATGTTTCAAGTATTTTGTTGTTTCGTTCTTGTTCAATATGACTCCAGTCTGAAGGAGAAAGCAGCTGAAGAGTTCTGTGACATGTGACAGAATTCAATCCCATTTACAAGAATAGAAACTGAGGAGCTGAAATTCTAGGTTGTACACTCTGCCATGACAGATGCAGGACTGCCCCATGTCTACCTACCTCCATCTTCCCATCATCCTTACCATAGGTGATCTCACTAGGAGTCCTGAGCTTCCTGTCCATCCTTACAAATCTGGTACCAAAGGCAGGAAGGCAGGCTACAGTTGGCAGCCCATTAAAGGCAAACAAATCAAGCAGTGGTCCAGGCTATTTTGTGCTCACTGGTCTCCCAGGGGTACTGTGAAAATGGGGGTTCTGATTCAAATGGTCTATGGTGAGGCCTAAGACTTCAAATTTCCAGGTGATGCTTATGCACTTGGTCCAAAGCATGCTCTGTAGCAAGTCAGTTCTTTGTACAACACCCTGCTGATGTAGACCTCCCATGTCTAGCTCTATTCTAACACCATGGTAAGAAACCATCAACTGTAGAAACAATGGCTTATCCCATGGAAGACATGAATGTAACTCTAAGCTGTCTGTGTTTGATGTTTGAACCTTACATTGGGTGAGCAATTTAGAATGGAGAAAGAGGACGTCTGCTTATATCATCCCTGTTACCTATCACATAGAGAATGCCATGTTGCAAAATGTTCACTTTGCATGGCAGCCCACAGTTTCTGGTAAGCTATCAAGGCTCGACTTCCTAATTTCAAATATCCTGTGTTGATAAAGCTGCTGTGGAAGAGAGAGCACATGGCACTGCTTCCCAGAGGTGTAAATAAAGTCCCTGTTTTGTCATTCATCTGCTGTATGGCTTTGATAAACATGCTCCACTCTTCTGACTATCAGATGAGAAGTAAATAGGACTGAATAGATTCCTCCAGAAATCCTTTCAGCTCTGCTACAGTACACATGGGCATATAGTTCCACAGGTGGCTAGGAGGATGAAGGTGCCTCATTTAGCAATGGCTTTGGTTGTCAGTATTAATACCTAGGATGGCCCATTAGTGAGAATGGGGAAGCGAAGATATAGTTGTTGGAGGCAGAAACCAGACAGAGAAGGGTCAAGTCCTGCCTCCTTACATTGCATGAGTCATCTGTAATAATATATGACTCAATGCACCTGAGTTACAATGAGAACATCTATCAATCATAATCTATAAAATGGGTTTCAAAACATGCCACTCTTGTGGAGATGTTGCTAGTAGAGCAGTCATGTGAAACATGAATTCTAGTTGGTACTTAATGAAAACTCAGCCAGATATCAAAGGAAAGCTGGAATATCAGAGAGAGGAAACAGACCACAGTTAATTCTCACCCAGCCAACTTCTCAGGGTAAAAGCTATCTTCAAGAGTCCTCAGCCTGGCTGGTTGCTTCTACAGAATACCTCAATGGCTGCCTATGCCTTCCTTAAATATCTTCTTGGCCCAGTTGTCTCACTTCTGTGTTCAACTCTGCATCATAATCCTAGAGTTAGAATTAAAGGTGTGAGCTACTACTGTTTGATTGTTAGCCCTTGAACTCACAGAAACACAAAATGATCTCTGACTCCTGAGTTATGGGATTAAAGATGTAGATCACCACTTTGTCATCCCTGTGCTGGGATTAAAGGCATGAGTTCACTCTCATGACAGTCATGGTTTGACCATCAGTGATTCTGTTCTCTCATATTCCAGGTAGATTTTATTAAATATAAAATGTATCACCACAGTCATGGATTTTGTTTGTGAAGAGACAAAAACATCTTCCCAGAGGTGAAAGTTTTGATGCTGAGAAACTTGACAGATTCAGTCAAGCTCAGATGGTCAGCTATCTCAACTCACAAACTCAGCCATCAGAACATACATGCAATTTCGACAGATGTCATCAGTCAGTCCTGGTTATTCACAGTTCATAAATAGGATGTTTTCACACTGGGTTAAACCCATGTGGGCCCAAATTGGCTTTTCAATTCCTAGTATCAACTCCCTCCAGGCATATGGTTTCCTTTCCTAAAAAAGGGAGAGAGCTATGTGTGTGTATGATATGTTAGGCAGTAATAACTGCCTCTCTGGAAGTAAAGCTTTGTATTAAAGGACGGCAAAACTGTCAGTGACAGGCCTGAATCAGGGGTGCAGCTGAGCTGTAGGCAGACAGTGGCAAAGTTCAACCATCCGGTTAAATGCAGCTCCAGCTGGAAATGTGGGCAGCTGCTCTCTCTAACCCTGATATCATATGCCAGCAACCTTCTCTTTCATCAAAACATTCCAGAGCTCATCTTTATTGTATCACATATATACATGTCTTCTAGTATTATCAAAGGGCCACTCTCTCATCATTGTCCTACAAATTGAGGAATTTGCCTGTTAGAATGTCTCCCAGACATTCCTTTTGCACAGGTAACTCCAGGGATCTCAGAAACTAGATTCCCTTCATGGATCCTACCTCCTATAACCAACGCTGCTTAAAGATCTTCCTCTTTTCTCACCCTTCTCACTCTCCTCTCACTTGAGCTATTGATGGCTGTGAGCTCTGGGTACCAATAATCCCTTCATAATGCTCTTTCTTGTCCATCTCACACTCTCTACCTTCGATTAACTGCTACATAACTGTACCTGTGGTGTGAGTGCTATGACATAGTCCTTTATTGATTTCATCTCAGGTCTAGGGTGACCAGGATACCCATTTGTTCAGAGCAGTCTTCATGTATACCTCTTGTCCTAGACTAATACTTCATAGGACATTCTTTACAAAAAGAAACTTTAACCATATCATCCAGAGCCAACGTCAAACAAGAGAGAATGCCAGTCTTGCCAGACAGAGTGATATATTCATAAAATAGCTAACTGTAGCTTTGATTTTAGAAGGAAGCACTCCTCAATAAAGCAGGTTGAAGTCTAACATCACAGTGAATAGGTGCTTTTGAACCCATCATCATTTAGAGTACAAGATACCCAAACACAAGCTTGTGATATAGGACCTGAATTGTAATCTGTACTGAAGGAAAATATATAGAAAACCATATATGTATGCTGTGATGGTTAATTTCAATTGTCAACTTGAAGAGATCCAGAATCACCTGGGACATTGGCTTTTAAGCATGTTGTGGGAGATTATCATGATCATGTTTCCCATGTTTGAGATGGGAAAATCTGCCCACTGTGTGTGTAGCCATTCCCTAGGCTGGGATCATCATGACTGTATATAAGGAAGAAAGTGGGCTGGGCACAGCATTCATTGCTCTCTTCTTTATGGTCGTTGGTTCAATGTGACAAGCTACCCCAACTCTTGCCTATAATTGTTTTTTAGACTCCAATACAGAAATGAATTCTTTCTCCCTTAAGCTGCTTTCATCAGGATTTATTACAGTAATGCCTAGTCCAGCTCAACCTTCAGGGTGGTCCATCATATAGGGGTGTGTGGATGAGAAACAGAATTAGATCAGAGACGGAAAACTTAGGGTCAAGAAGGCACTGAATGAACACTCAGATGCCCCAATTTTATTTCCCCTGGGCTTTTTATACCAATCAAAGGGAAGGGGCAAGAACAGACAGGTATAAACCCTTCTTCAGTTCTCAAAGCATAAGATACCTGGTACCCACACCTTCGGCCAAAGCATCCTATTATGCAGCCTTGCTGGATAAAACAAGATCCTCCTTTCTGACCTTGAGTCAAGATGGAAATCAGGCCATAGGGAGTCTCTGTAGCCCCTACACAGTAATAGGAGAAGTAACTATCATCAAGTATATGAGTCTTCAAAACAAAAACCCACTACTCCACATCATCAGGACCCTTTGGTGACCTACTAGGGAAGAAATGGGCTCTGTGGAAGGACCTATGGCTTTGGTGTAAAACTAAATGGACACTGATTTCTTTGCTAATGGTGGTGTTACCTTGAGCAATGGCTCACATGTCTGAACTTTCATATCAGTCCTTATGAAAGGAAGGTGTTCAATTATTTATTAGTTTTAAATTGTTATAACTGTCTAATGTATTTATTGGGAATGAGGGTAGGTATCCACATAATATAGTACACATAGGCCACCTCCTTTCACCATGTGGCTTCCAGGGATTGGACATACATCCTCATTCCTGGTGGCAGCTGCTTTAAGCCACTAAGCCATCTCTCTCCAGGCCATTGCTTATTCTTAAACCACGTGGTGCAGAGCCAAAAGGCCTTTTCAGTGTGTTTTGTGAACACCCAGGAGTTCTACTTTTCTCCATTTTCAATAAAGCAATTGACTAGTTTTTACCATTTAAAATTTTGAGTTTAAGACTTGGTTGGGCTTAAATAAAAGATTTTGATGCTAAAATATAATGTGGAGTCTCATAAGTTTTGCCCTAAGCACCTCCTCCCTCCACTACTACCCCCACACCCAAGCCCTCAATGAAGGCCAGCACACAGAAGCAGAAAGAGTTCTCTGATGTCTACAAAGCACTGCTGCAAATGGCTGTCCAGGACAGGCTAAGTGGCTTTGGAGTACACATGCACTGGATATCAGAGAGCTTGAAGTTCAAGGTGTGCCTGAGGAAACACCTGAAAAAGTGTAGCCAGAAGATGCACCCACATGGGGCTGTGAGGAAGTAATATCTCTAGCCTCTCAAAGCATCATCAGAGATGTTCTCCATCACTCCTAAAGATCTGTACATTCATCTGGGGGTAGTACTAGATTGTTAGTAGAAAGCCCAAGTTTGAACAGTATTACCAGAATGTTAGAAATTATAAAAAAAATACTGTAAAATTTAGGGTTCTCCAAGAATTTTGGGGTGAGGTAGTATGTATAATTAAATAAACACCCACTCCTATAGAATGAACAGTAAAAATTTTAAAAACATAGAGAACCCACCTGAATGAGGATACACGGTGGAACAGAAACCACACTCCTTCGCACACCTTGAGAGTGACCAATAGAAACACATCCTCGTGGAAAGCCCGTGATGGGAACACAGGCTTCCGTCAAGCTGGAGGAAAAACCAAATGTTCACTAAGCAGGGAGCACAAGCAGTCTGTGCCCCGGCTACTTGTGTGACCAAGCATACCCTCCGCCATCAAAGAATGAATCTGAGAAGCTATTTCTTTCACTTGATAAAAGTGCTGGTTAAGAAGCAGGAGCTTACGGATTGAACCTCAGTAAAAATTACTTGTGCTTTCTTCTTTATCTTAACAATAAAAGCGGGGATTTCCTGCATTCCATATACTGTAACTCTACTATCTGGAACATATAAATTTTGTTAGATTTTGAGCTAGTTCGGATCTAGTCATTTCTGTCATCTTCTTTTAATCTTTGAAGAATGATTCATTTGCATTGCTGTTTTTTTATTTCATCAAACTTTTAATCATGCCACAATAGTGTTTTCAAAAAGACCCATGGATTTCTACTGCTCGAGACATGAAGTCCCCGGTCTTCACATTAAAGGCCTTCATTATCTCACCCAAGATTTCTTCTCAGGCTCATTTCTTTCTTGTCCAGGAGTCCCGGATTACCTATCAGCTGCCAAGTACTGGCTGTGAGTTCTTCACACTGCACACTGGTCTACCCTCCGACAGCACCTTCGCCTCAGAGCTTTCCAAAGGCAGGAGCTATGGGCAGAAAGACTCACTTTCTCCTGCTCCTGGAATCCTCTCAGAATCTTCCACTGCTAAAATCTTCAGCTCAAAAAGGTTACTGGACTCTTTGGCTCCCAGAATCCTCTGCTCCCAGCATTCTCTGCCACTACAATCTTCTGCTCCCAGCATCCTCTGCTCTTAATGTTGGTCTATCATGGATTCCATTGCCCCTTATGAGCTGTGTATTTGGCTCAGGGGTATAGGCTGTGAAGGGCATGAGGACAGAACTGTCTCATTGCATTTTATACCTTTTTCCTTTTAACATAGAAGCCTGGCACATGGTAGATATTCAACAAATCTTGGTAGAAAAAAATTTAATTAATGGATTCTCTGTTGCATCTAAGAAATGAGGAGGCTAAGTTGTCCTCTAGATAGTGGGTATTTCTTTGTTCTGTTTTAAATTTATAAGCTTACTTAACCGGTTGTAAAATAAAGAGTACTATAAATCTTTTAAGAGTAAATCTTTTTAGTTTAGCATGGCTGGTTAAGCACATGTTTTTAATCCCCTACCCTTTCCAAAGGTCCAGAGAACTGCCATTCTCTCACATACAAAAAAAAAAAAAAATCAAGCAGAAAATCTGCATTAGCTTTGGAAAGCAGGGAAGAGCGCTGTGCTCTTGAAAACAACAACGCAGAGGAATTCTTGCTAAACAGGCTGCAGATGGAGCTAAATGGGACTCAGTTACAGACTGGCCAGGCTGCCCTCACCTGAGCAGTGGGTGGAGAGGGCAGTGTAGCAAACATTGTCTGGATAGAAGAATAGAAGATAAGGTGAGACAGTTGACAAAAACTGAGAGAGAGAGAGAGAGAGAGAGAGAGAGAGAGAGAGTTTAAGAGGCAATTCAAAAAAATTTTAAAGCTATCTAAAAATATGTCAAGACAATTGGGTAAATGGGAATGCAGGTTGGATACTAAACTCTTTTAAAATACTTAACCACTAACAATCTTCTGCTTTTGTAAAATATGTAACAATAGTATGTCAGTTAGCTTTCTATTGCTGTGACAAAATGCCTCACAGAATCAGCAGTTTAAAAGAAAGAAAGGCTAAACGCAGCATGGTGGTCCAATCCTTTAATCTCAGCGCCCTAGAAGCAGAGGCATGTGGATCTCTGTGAGTTCAAGGCCAGTCTGGTCTCATAGCTCCAGAACTGCTAGGACCTAGGGCCTCTACACAGAGAAACCTTGTCTTGAAAAACAAAAACAAAAAAGAAGAAAGGGACAAAGAGGAGGAGGAGAAAGAGGAGGAGGAAGAAAAAGAAATGTTTATTAGGGCTCACAGTTTCAGAGGGTTCATCCTTTCACCCATCTACAGCACAGTGCATCATGGGGGACAGGGAGCAGATGAAGTAGTCCATTGATTTTGTTGCCAGGAAGCAGAGGGAAATAGGGATATGGAGTCTCAATATTCTTTCAAGGATATGCATTGGATAATTTAACTTGCTTTCACTAAGCTCCACCAGAAGTCCAAAGGCTCTGTCACATTGGATAACACCATGGCCAGGGCACCATTTTCAGCAGCACTAATTCTTTGGGGAACATTTAAGAGCCACATTCATCTTGGTCCTTCAAGGTAGCCCTTGACAAGGAATTCTTATCTTTCAGAAACACTACGGAAACACAGTGAATCCCTACTTTTCATAAATTCTGTGTTTGTAAATTCTCCTAACTCATTTTACATTTATTTACAAAAGCTAAAGCAACACTTTCAGTGAATTTTTGATCATGACTGAACATGCAAGGTAGCAAAAAAAAAAAAATAATAAAAATTCAGTGTACATGCTCCCAGCTGGTGTTGAAGAGCACATTAGGAAGAGTAAACAAATATCCTTTTTTACCATCTATTTCATGCTGTGGCATTTCCATTTTCATGCTTTCTTAGAAATCCTCTCATGTGCATCTAAATATATGTTCCTGTGTATATGTGTATGTGTGCAGGTGGCCACAGCTATGATGTTTCTATGGACACCAGTGAACAACCTCAAATGGAGCCTCTACTTGGAGCTTGTTAGGGGCAGCTTCTATTTGCTATGAGCTACTGTGTATGTCAGGCCAGCTAGGGGCTCAGCAGGAGCAGTGGATCTCAACCTGTGTGGTTGTGACACACCCCCCCCCGCCCCGCCATAGAGGTCCTGCATATCAAATATTTATATTACAATTTATAACAGTAGTAAAGTTACAGTTATGAAGTACCAACAAAATAACTATATGGTTGGGGGTCACCACAACATGAGGAACTGTATTAAAGGGTCACAGCATTAGGAAATTTAAAAAGCACTGCCCTAGAATATAGTGAGACTTGTCTTTGGCTCCTATTCTAGCAAATACCTCTGAGTCAGAACTTCACTTGGCTTCTTGGGATACAAACTCAGGTCTTCACACTTGAGCATCATGTGCTTCAACCACTGAACTCTCTCTATAATATGCTGTTTTATGTGAATTTTGATCTTCCCAATGCTCTCTAAATATTCTGAATACCCATCTCAGTGTTCCTCTATACACGGAGGTGATTATCTGACTTACAGAGGAACTTCACTTGAGTATTAGTGACAGAACTGGTACCTGTGAATGGAATTCTGCATTAATGAATCTGTATTACGTGGTAAGATATTTTAAGCAGAAGCATATGAAAAACAGGGCTGTGCACTGTTCAGCTGAGCCAGCAGCTCATAGGAACCTCATCATAGGATAGATGATTTAATATTTCCTGATCAATTGTTCACAGGAAAGAAATTAAGAACATAATTATTGAAGCATAGAGAAAATACAAATTTGAAATGTGCTTTATAATAATGGGGCCAGGGGATTGGAGGTTGAAATGTAAATGAAACAGACAGGTCACTCTGTGACGAGGGTCTGGCTGTTCACTATACTGTTCCTTCAATCTTTGTATACATTTGAGAGTTCTCATAGAAGAAAGGTTTGATGGTAGAAAGAGAGAGAACAGAGAGAGAGGATAAGATAGCAGAAACTTAAGCTTGGGTTTCCTACAGACATTTAAAAAAACCCATTTGATGCATTATATAAAGAAATATAATTATTTAGAAGTTAGACGAATTAAATTTCATGTTAGGTATAAATTATCCAGTGCCATGAAAAGTCCATATATACAAATCCACAAAAGCAAAAGACAGCGAGTGAGTGTGGGCTTTATAAATTGTAAGGTAATCTAGAAACGTTGATGTAGTTTTTAGAAAGCGAGAGGAAAAGGCAAGAGCTATCTAAATAAAAGCCTTTGCTCAGCCCCTCAGCTATAATACAACTCAACTTCTAACCTCTGTGCTTGTTTAGGTCTTAAAAGCTTGCCTCAGACCTTGGAACAGCCTCACTTTGAGAGCTTATGACAGGTCAAATCCAAGCTCAGATGCCCTCTTTTAACCTGACCTGTCTTTTCCATGGTGCATCAACTTACCCTCCAGCTGTTGGATACTACTGACAGGTTTGCCAATCTAAAGCCTCCCTCTCCTGGCCACTGCATCCCAAGTGCTTCAGAGCACCCTGGCACTCCACAGGTGTAAGTATTCCTGGCACTCCACGTGGCTGAGCCAACATGGCTCAGGTGAGATGCACCTGGTATGGAGGCATGCCCCTGGACGTGACTGCGTAAACCCTGTGGCACTGCTCACAGAAGCCCCTCCCTGGACACATACGAAGGCACACCCTGAACATGACTATGTAAACCCGTAAACACCCCTTCTCTTAAAAGAGATGCCCACGTTTTGGTCTCTCTCTTTTTATCTCCTTCTGTCCCACCTTTTGTTTCTGTACCCACCTGGGAACTCTCTTAAATAACCCTTGTGTGGCCTTGGTAGTGTGTATCTCTTCTCACGTGAAACCAACAACAGGTTCTCAGTATGATAGACAGACCTGGGAGGAATGAGAATACTCTGATCCACTAGAGACTTGTGTCTCTGACTCTGCTTATATGGACTGTTGAAATTAAGCCCTCCATGTAACTGGAATTTCCCCTCAGGAACTTTACGATGGAAGAAGGTAAAAGATGAGCCCTGGGTGCCAGCAAGAGGAGGAACATGTCACCCTGTGAACAATTTGTCAGATCACCTCACAGGGAAGGCTATTGCCAAGGCAGTGATGGGCTGATGATGGACAAAACCACACTTTGATCAGGACTGCTGAAGTATGCATGTCACTTGTTTATTTGTTTTCTACTTCACTTAGGTAATGAACTTGGTGTGGCTGTGAGTGTTATGTTGAGTTGCAGAGGTCAAAGGATAACTTTCAGGAGTCAGCTTTTTCCTTCCGTCTGGTTAAGGCAGTGTTTTTCTTCTTTCTGCTGCAACATGCCTTGCTCCAGAACTTGCCAAAGAGCTTCTGGCCAATTCTCCTCTCTCTCTCTCTCTCTCTCTCTCTCTCTCTCTCTCTCTCTCTCTCTCTCTCTCTCTCTCTCTGTCTGTCTGTCTTCCTATAAGAACTCTGGATTAGCAGGTATGAACCATTGTATCAGCTATCTACATGGGTTCCTGGCATAGAATTGAGATCTTCAGGTTTGCATAGCAAGCATTATTAGCCACAGAACCATCTCCCCAGACCTTGCTTTACATTTAAACTCTGCTCTTATGTCAGTATGCCAAAGATAGACAGGAAGAATGAAAGGTGCCTCTGAATATCTTTGTCCCTGATGCCACTGTGGTTATACTGAAGACTTCTCCTTTTTCTGCCTTCCATTGTTAATTTTGCTCTCTCTGTTGACTTCTGGAGGAGAAACACTAAAGCTGGCTAATTAGGACTGCCAGGGGTGCAGATTCTGACACTAACTACAGTAATATCAAGAGCACAGAGGGAGGGCTGGCTGCAGGGTCCATGGCTGGAGGGAGGGAGGGCTGGCT